>JASFAX010006956.1:0-28879 GCA_030737875.1 Allium sativum | reverse complement strand
TGAGGGATTCAAGATAACGGGACCCATAGGGTTGCTAGAAATTTCTAGGGTATTACCGAGGCGGATCATGAGCCTCACAACCCTATATACAAAAACCCAGAATGGCTCCAAAACAGGATAACCATTCCATGCCCAAAACCAACCCATATCCCCTGAAACTGGGAATAAAACATCCCACGAGAATTCTATACTCAAGATAGAAATTTTCAAATCCACTCAGACCACAGACAAACGGGCAGAACCCCCAATTGGATTTGAAACACATACGGGATCATCAACTACACTAGTACTTAGGTGCAAAACTTTCCACTAGATCAGATGAAATAAAACTATGCGATGTGCCAGGGTCAACAAAGTTCGAACAGGGAAAATTAGAAAATGTAAACAAGATTTTCAACAGAAACACTACCTCTATCATGAGCTGGAAGAACGGGGTTGAGGGGATGAATTCGCCCTCCAGATAGTCCTGCACACTGAGTCTGACCTTGCCCTTGTTTCCTCGGGCAATCCTTGCTGAAATGTCCAAACTCACCACAATCAAAGCATTCGCCCCGCTTTCTCTTCTTCTTCCTACATTCCCTGGCTATATGTCCAACTTCACCACAGAAGCTACATTTCCTATTCCCTCTTGTCTTGCCCTTGCGGTTGTGGTTATTTTTGCCCCGTTTCCCGGAATTGACTCTCTTGCCTTGAGACTCATTTGCCTTGACCCCTTTCTGGTCATTGTTATCTTTTTGAAGTAGGGCCATATTCACCAAACTCTCGAAAGTCGCCCCCAAGGGTATATGAGACAGGGCCAAATCACGTAATGGCTCGTTTAATCCTAGAGCAAAGTGTAGGGCCTTCTTCTGAGCTGTATTAACCAAGTCTAAATCGTCCTGAGCCAGTTGATTAAACTTATCTATGTATTCCCTAATAGTCATGTCCCCTTGCTTCAGTGATAAGAATCTCAGTCCAAACCTTCCTCTAAAGTCATCCCAAGTCTCAATTGGCCTGGTCGCGGTGGTGACTACCCACCAACGTGCAGCTTCTTCCTTTAGCAACCATACTGCTAATAAAACCTTCCTGCGGTCACCTATATCAAAGGTGGCTAAAAGATCTTCGGTCTCTTTCAACCAATTCCCTGCTTCTACAAAAGTCTCTGTCCCATTAAAATTCTTGCCACCCATCCTCTTAAAGTTCTTGCAAGTTTCCGCGAAATCCGCTTGTGGAGGCTGAGGGGGAAGAAGAACATCAGCTACGGGAGGAGGAGGAGGAACAGCGGCCTCGACTGGGGGAACAACATTAGGGACACCCGGGACCGGTGCCGTAATTTCCAAGTACCGACGAAACCAATCTGGTATCGTTACTCCTTCGGGCAAGACGAGATTATCAGTCATGCTGGAAACGAAAAGAAAAGAGTTCAAACGAGGGGTCAAAGGATAGTGCTAATGGCTTTTGGGGAATAGCCTTTAAAAACAACTAGACTTTTCTTTGGAAAATACTTAATACTTGGTTTTGAAAATAGTTTTTCAAAAGTTTTTAAAACCCTTTTTATCCCTTCTCGTAAACCATATGCTCTGATACCAAATGTAACACCCCACCTCCACTAGGGTCACTCGCAAAGGAATGCACTAGCTTTGGAGGGGCATTATTGGTAAACATGCATAATGATATAGCAAGGCAGGACATGACATATATATATGTAAATAAACAGAGTAAGTAAATAAAACAGCGGAAGATTTATAAACCATTTCAAAACACAAGTCTGGTTCATCAAAATGTCAATTTCCCAAATTTACAAGTCTAGATAAATACATCATCTGATAAACTGAAAATACATAAGTACTATCCCCAAATAACAGTGATAAACCATAGCGGCTCAAGTCCAAAGCCTACTTGAGCTATCCAAGGAAGCAGCCAAAATCCAAGCTAGGCTCCAGTATTCCCTCCCTGAAAACCTGGGGGGGGAAACGGAAGAAAAGAGGCGAAACAAAACGGGTCAGTCAAAAAGACTGAGTAAGCCCTGCTACGATCAGTCTATAAACTAATAAAGCTAACATCATGACGGAAACTGAGATGATCATAAATAACAACATACTGGCATGATAAGTCAACTAAAAGATAGTTAGAGGTGTCATCGCATAAAGCAAGGTTAAGTTTTGCACCACGGTGTACTAGCAACCCAACATAACAGATATTAATCCCTTGGACCAAGCTTTGGCCCAATAACATGAGGTGACCTTAATACAAGGTCCAGCCCAACGGTCTAGTCGATCGGCTCCCTATAAACCTAACACGTCAAGTGTTGGTGTCCATATGGCCCACGTATGGTTGTAGTTAGACTGTGCTGGGTCCCCCTTTTGGGTGTATCAAGCCCTCAGATGTCAACCCCAGACACTTAAGCAATAATGCACAGCTCTAATCTACTGGTACCCGTGCCTCGAGTTTGTCCAATATCGGACTACGTGCACGTCCGTAGCCCGCCGAACCCGCACCGCTGTACCACCCGGCCATCGCCCTTTGGTCGCTTACATCTGCCAGTAATCGTGCCCCGCCCTAGCCTAGCTTCTAGGGTTGTGAATGATACCAAACTGGGATTACTGTTAGAACAGACCACGTTGCTAGGGTTTCCCAAGAGGGTTAAGTGTGATTTAACCCTTCACTAATCCTGGATTAAACTGGTTAAGTGTGGCTTAACCCCATTCTAATCCCTTGAACTCCCAAATGGATTAAACTAGTTAAGTGTTACCAACGGTTCACAACTTAACAACGTTCTAATCCCTCGAATCCCCAAATTGGTTAAGTATTAGTGGACCCTGACTTAACCTTAATCATGAGGCATTAATTAACTTAATGCACCTCAACCTCTCACATTAGACCTTGTTGTGGTTACTAGTTAGGCCGGGCGGGTCCGGGTAGCTTTACACCACAACTTGGTCTAACCTCGGGTCTTGGCACCACATGACCAACTTCTCACATTGGGTCCTATTGTTTGTAGCCACTAGTTAAGCCGGTCGGTTCCGGGTAGAATTACGCTACAAACTCAACCCAACCTCGAGTTGGCCACACTTATGTTTTCTAAGTGTCATGTCCACTTTATTTCAAAACATAATCACAAGTCAAACAATTACTTGGGTAGACCTAACTTAATAGGTAAATTCCCAAGGGGTAGACCTAACTTAATAGGTAAATTCCCAATCTTATATTTTTATGTATTTTAAGTTTACCCCAAAACCCCCATCGTCATTCTATCGCTTACATATTCGTAGTAACGCATAAAGGATAGGAAGAGGGAACTTGGCACAACATAAACTTGCACAACGGTCATGCATAACATGTTAGACTTGCACAACTTAGCGTAGTGAACTTGCATATTACCATAAAACATGCATAACATGTTAAACTTGCATAACTTAGCATAATGAACTTGCATATTACCATAATCATGCATAACTTGTCAAACATGCACAACTTGTCATTTTAAACTTGCATAAACATGCACAACTTGCCAAAACATGCACAACTTGTCAAAACATGCACAACTTGTCATTATAAATATGCATAACTTGCCAAAACATGCACAACTTGTCAAAACATGCACAACTTGTCATTTTAAACTTGCATAAATATGCATAACTTGCCAAAACATGCACAACTTGTCAAAACATGCACAACTTGTCATTTTAAACTTGCATAAATATGCATAACTTGCCAAAACATGCACAACTTGTCAAAACATGCACAACTTGTCATTTTAAACTTGCATAAATATGCATAACTTGCCAAAACATGCACAACTTGTCAAAACATGCACAACTTGTCATTTTAAACTTGCATAAATATGCATAACTCAATAAGCGTACAAATCATGGCTTAGCAAACTTGCATAAACATGCATAACTCAATAAACACACAAATCATGGCTTAGCAAACTTGCATAAACATGCATAACTTAATAAACATACAAACCATGGCTTAACAAACTTGCATAAACATGCATAACTTATAAATCTTGCAAATCATGGCTTAGTATACATGCATAACTTAATAGATTTGCAAATCATGGCTTAGTACCCTTGCATAACATGCACAACTCAATAAACATACATAAACCCCAACTTTCATCACACATTAACTTTATAGTTTCTAAAATGAGGGTAAGAGGGCTTACAATGCTTATGCGGACTCAAATGAGTACAACAAATGCAAGAAACCCCTTATGCAACTAATTAAAGCCCCCAAATGCAAGCAAACTTGATCAAGACTCCTCCTTTATGATGCCAATTGAAAAACAAGCCTTTAATGCAAGCTAAGGAGAATCATACAAGCCTAAATACCCTTGTATGCATGGAAATCTCTTAGGGATTTGATTAGGAATTGTATGAAGAGGGTGGAGGCCATGAGAGTTTTGATTTTGGCATAGTTTAGTTACTAGGATGAATAATGAGTGATTTAGGGTAGGTTAGGGTCTTATTTATAGATTAGGTTAGTGATTTGGACCATAGGATTAACCTTAGATTGAATTAGGGCCATCAGATCCCGGAACTCTCTAGAAACAAGCCCCAAGACCCAACCCAAATCAGAAATGGTGCACCAGGCTAATCAGCCGGGCACCCCCTGTCGACAGGGCTGTCGACAGGGCAGTCGACTCCCTGGGGACCCTGTCGACAGGCCTGTCGACATGGGGCCCCTGGCGGGAATTTTCCCGCCTTGGCCCAGCTGGCCCAATTCTTCAAATTTGAATCTGATTTTTACTTAGTAATTTTCTGCAAACTTCAATGGGCCTTAACTGGGTCATACGGACTCCGATTTTCGAAAACTCGGACTCTATTTCGCGTATTTTTCCGAGACGAACGCAATGGCATAGCCCGTTTCCCTTGATTCCCATTTTATAATTTAATTCTGCCTCAATTTATGTTATTACAGGTTATTGAAAATACGGGTTGTTACACCCTTTCTCAAGCAGCTCCCCTACTTGCTTACTCAGCTCCCTCCTTTCCCTTGGAGCCATGTGGCGCACCAGTAGTGCAACTGACTTTGCATTGTTCACCAAATATATACGAAAGTCAATCTCGCGCCTCGGAGGTAAACCCCGAACCTCATAAAAAACATCGAAAAAATCCCGGACTACTGATACAGATTGCAGATCGTTGATAGATGCATCAAGAGACTCTAGGAAACTAAGCATAACCAACCCTTGTGTGTCACACGAAATCTCGAGGGTTCTCCCACGATAAGTCAAAAGCCTAACAACCCTCTTTTCACAATCCAGAATGGCACCATACGTGGTAAGCCAATCCATTCCTAGAATCAACCCATAACCCATAAACCCGAGCACATACGTGTCGCATTCAAACTCAATGCCCAACACAAATATTTTCAAACCCCGACAAATCATAGATAAATGAGCCGAACTACCAACGGGGTATGAAACAACTACGGGATCCACTACCATACTAGTAATTAAGTGTAGAGATTCAACTACAAAACTTGATATAAATGAATGTGAGGCAACAGAATCAAAAAGTGTTCTAATAGGATGGTCTGAAAGAGAAATTTAACCTTCCACAGAAATTTTTCTACCTCTATCAGAGGCACTGATTGCAAGAGCATGCACCTGCTCTCCAGAGGTCCCTGTCCTTTGACCTTGTCCCTGTGATCCCTGTTTCTTCGAGCACTCTTTAGCAAAGTGTCCGGCCTCTCCACAGTGGTAGCAATAGTTCTTACTTCGCTTACAGTCTTTAACCAGATGACCTTCCTTCCCACAATGGTGACATTTTCTCTTATCCTTGCCTTTATCATTTTTTTCCTCCTTTCTTCTATTGTTGTTGTTGTTGTTGCTGCCCCTTCTTGGGCCACAACTTCCTATTTTGCGATGTCTCCTCAGCCTTCTTTTCTCCCTTGTCTTCCTCATGCATTAGGACTATATCGACAAGCTTTTCGAAAGTAGACCCCATTGGAATATGGGACATGGCTAAACCATGCAGAGGCTTATTCAGCCCTTTAGCAAACCGCAAAGCCCTTTTGTGCGGCCTATCCACCAACTCTAAACCGAACCTTGCTAATTGGTTGAATTTATTCACATACTCTTTTACCGTCAAGTTTCTCTGTTTGAGTGCTAAGAATCTCTCCATATGCATGCTGCTTTCGGCTTGGGAAAGAAATTTCATTTCGAACCTTTGTCTAAAATCTTCCTAAGTTTCCATCGGACGTCCAGCCTGAGTGACTTCCCACCAAAATGAGGCTTCGTCCTTCAGTAGCCAGGCGGCTAACATAACCTTCCTTCTATCCTCTACTTCAAAGATTACGAATAAACCCTCAGTCTCCTTGAGCCAATTCCGAGCTTCTACGAATGTCTCGTTCCTATGGAATGGCTTCCCTCCCATAGCACGGAAGTCCTTGCAGACCTTGGCGAAGTTATCTGCTCTTGGAAGGGGAGGAGGAGGAATGACTGGTGCTGCTGGGGGAGGAACATTTCGTTGGCCTTCGGCAGGTGTCGTGGCCTCCAAATATCTACAGAACCATCCGGGTATTGTGACACCCTCTGGGATACTAGGAATATTTTGTTCCCTAGACATGCTGAAAAAGGAAAAAGGAAGAAATTTAGATAAAGGACCAAAGGATACTACATATGGCTTTTTGGGGAATGTTTTTCAAAATATACTTTTCTTTATGAAAATGCTTTCTTTTAAAACCTTTTTGAAAATAATTTTCAAAAACTTTAACTAATCCAGTAACCTTCAGCTCTGATACCAAGTGTGACACCCCACGTCCGTTAATGTCACTCACTAAGGAAATGCATTAAGTTTCGTGAAGCGTTATAGGTAAACAGACACAGAATAATTACAAGACATATATAAATAAGATAGCAGCGGTAAATTTTTATTTCAACATAAATCATAATACCATGGTCCACAATACCATAAGTCACAAAAACCATTACAATAAAATAACTTCTGTCTTGCATCATCAGATACATAAGAATATAAAAACATAATTCCCCAATTGTAAGAGTTAAGCTATAGTAGAGATAAGAACTTGAGCCATACTTCGTAAGTGGCTCTTAGCAAGATGATATCTGAGTCCTGACTAAGCCTAAGTGTTTCCTCCCTGCGAACCCGGAGGGAAACGGAAGAAAGAAGGAGCACCCCTTCTCCCGAAGTTACGGGGCTATTTTGCCGAGTTCCTTAGAGAGAGTTGTCTCGCGCCCCTAGGTATTCTCTACCTACCCACATGTGTCGGTTTCGGGTACAGGTACCCTTTTGTTGAATGTCGTTCGAGCTTTTCCTGGGAGTATGGCATGGGTTACTTCAGCGACGTAGCGCCTAGTACTCAGACATTGGCTCGAGGCATTTTCTCTACCCCTTCTAACCCTGCAAAAGCAAAGTCACCTTGCGTCCTTGAACCGATAACCATCTTTCGGCTAACCTAGCCTCCTCCGTCCCTCGGGACCAACAAGGGGTAGTACAAGAATATTCACCCGTTGTCCATCAACTACGCCTTTCGGCCTGATCTTAGGCCCTGACTCACCCTCCGTGGAAAAACCTTGTGGAGGAACCCTTAGGTTTTCGGGGCATTGGATTCTCACCAACCACTGATAGACTACTCAAGATTCAATTCGGCAGGCGAGCTCCCGATATACAGCCTCCCTCCCCTAATTGATCGGGGTCGCCAATGAATATACTGGACTTGGTATACTAGGCGCCAATGTTTATACTGGGTGAGATCTGAACCAATTAATATAGAGTTGGTTGTCGCTGCAATTAATATACTGGCATAGGGAGCCTTCTTTCGCAAGCCTTTGTCATTGTCAGTCAACTAAGTAGGGCGAATAGCTCCCTGCGAATCCGTAAATATTTTGAGCATGCCGGAAAAAAAGGATGGTCCCTTTCATTCTTTCCGTTCCAGAAAGTTTGTACCCCCCATCATGGCGAACCTCTCCTTGTGATCGGGATGAGGTAGATGCCTCAAAAGGGTCAGACATAAAGTTTAGTGAGTCTAGTTACTTTTAGCCAATAAATAAATAAAAGTAACCTGATGGCATATAAATTGGATAAGAGAGGTCACTACATAAATGGCAGGAGTGACAAGGTAGATAGGGTAAGGTGTATACACTTCTCTAATGATTACTATGCACTATTACTAGTATAACCAGAATGAGATGATCCCTTCCACTCTAAGGTGGCAGACTTAGGGCATATGTCCAAAATATACCCTAACCACTACCCTAATCGATTGGCTCCATACTCCGTAGATACTTTGTGTCGGCCCCATGGTAGGACGTGTACAGTGGCAACCCTTCATTAATATGCACAGCCCCATTTCTACTGGTGTCACGGTCGTCTTATCCCCCTCTGCCCGGCTCATGCACACACATAGCCCGATCGGTTTGCGCCGCCCACACCGTCCTCTACGTTTGGATCTCTTACAAACAGTTAGTAATCGTGTCCCCTCTCTACCTAGTTCGGGCTATTTTATTTGATACTAACTCCGGGTTGTTGACTGAAATGGGTCTCACACGATATGATACAAGCTCTCCCCTTTGTCTTGTATCCCCCACTACGTTTTTCACTGACTATGTATACCACTAGGTGTCTTTAATTACATAGCCCCATACCAGTTATGCTTACCCTAAAAGTTGTCTTTAATTGCTTAACTTTATTATTTTCTCCGGTTATGTATACCACTAGGTGTCTTTAATTAGATAACCTTATCGGGTTAAGTTCGTGGGCCTATATGTAAATATTACCCATCCCCTCCAGATTTATTTAACCCATCCACTATTCCAATCAATTTACTTAACTCTAGCATTAGTTCATAATCATACAATCCCTATGAATTAGATTTGGTTAAGTATTCCAATTCATTACCATGTCCATTTATGGTTTATAATGGGATAGACCTCCCACATTAGGCCTACAACGTATGGATGCTGGATATGCCGGTCGGGTCCAGGCAAACTTATTCCACAGTTGGGCCTAATCTCGTAACTTAGCCCGATTCGTCTTTGTGTTCTCAGACCTCCCACATTAGGTTCAACATTAGTGGCTGCTGGATATGCCGGTGGGTCCGGGCAGACTTCCACCACTAATGCAACCTAACCTCGTGTCATAAGTACAATTACAATTCCTAATTGTAATTACTAGACATTCCATTTTTAATTAATTAATCCTTTCCTTTTATAGGTGTTAATACCCATTTTACCCAATAAATTGAATTATATGTCCAAAATGTTCATACTCAAATTATGCCAATATTAACCCTTTTTCCCCCATTTCCTAATTAGCGCACTCATAAACTGGCAGCATGCCTAGGCTAGACAATAGCCTAGTTATGAACAATAATAGGAAAAATAATGGGAATATAATCACAGTGACCATCTTGGCATAAACTAAAATAGCATGGTGACAAGGTGAACATACATACTAGCATGGACATGTAATTAACATCATAACAAGATGAACATAAAACTGGTGAACTTGTGGCAGTCAATTGGTTCTAACATAACTACGATGTCTCAATAAGCATAGTAAGATCTAAATCAGCAGTTTAGATGTCCAATTGGTTTAGATCTAACATGATAACACAAGGTGATAAATTGGATCACATAATTCAGATATGGGCGTTAAAATAGATCTAACACCATTAGAATGACATAATAGCATGTTTAGATCTAAATATGGATTCACATGTCCAATTTACAACATATCTAAGTTGATTGCAATATGACAGGTGAAAGGTGATTTACATAAAGAATTAGATCTAACCAATGTTGCAACTATCAAAATTAACAGATTTACATTCACCACCATAGAGTTACAAGTCAAGATCCACATAGGCAATATAATATAAAACCACAATTGCATTTGATCTAAAGGTGTAGATCTATCATGACATAGTATGAGTTTTAACAATAGCATAGTCATATCCAATTCACAATCTTTCATAATTCCCTTTTATTTATTTAAACCTAAAAGCAACTAGAAACTCACAGTGTTTGGTTTAGAGAATTGAGAAAGAATGGTTCTTGAATTTCTGATTTTGATTTTCCTTAGTTGATAGAAGAAGATAAGAGATCTAGTTCAATTCACACACTGGCAGAGTTTGACCGCCATTGATTCTTTGTGAAGAAAAAAAGAGAATTGAGATATATTTATAGCTGCTACTGCCCGGAATTTGAATGCCACCTCAGCCCTAGAGTGAATCAGCTCACGTGTCGCCACCCACCTGAAAAAGGCCCGAATACCCAAAAACCCCTATGGGCGCACTTTACAGGTGCACCATTGTAAAATTGCCTTGGCGCACTTGTGAAGTGCGCCAGTTATACCTAGTTTGATTGTCAAACTTTTATCATCCGTAACTTCTTCATATGTTATCTGTTTTATGCAAACTAGGTGTCTATCATGACCAGAATTTCGAGACGAACATAATGACGTAGTCTATTTCCCTTAATTCTTAATATTAAATTAATTATTATTTAATTTATCCTCTTTAATGTTAACAAAATTACGGGGTGTTACAGATATAGTGGCCTACTGATAGAAAATTCATGTCTGTCATTCGAATACCCACAAATACAAAAGTTGCACATACATGATACGTGTATACATATATATTTATGTGTATACACACACACACACACACACACACACACACACATATATATATATATATATAATGTGCAAGTACATAGGTTCGACATACAAAGCATGAATGGACACAACAAGTACAGCAGCACATACACAAGGCAAGGTGCAACATGCATGTACAAAAGAGCAGACAAGGCTACATGTGCTCGAGCCAAAGAAAAGGTGCACTGTTCAATCATGGTGAAGATCAGGTTTGTCCAGAGCCAGCAAGCACAAAAGTGGACAAGTTTTAAGTAGTAGGTGCCATATATATAAGCTACATGTTCATGTTATAAACAGAGATGTCATACGCATGATTCGGGCAAGCACCAGCAACTCAAACACTGGTATATGGCAAAACAATATGAACGTGGTAGATGATGCAAACAAATATATGTAATTGTTCAAAATGCCCCAAAGCAATGCAGCTAAACCAATGGGAACCGACAAGTGCACCACTCAAGAAAAGGCACAAAAAAGCAAGGGACAACAAATACATAAGACACAAAGCAAAATCACTAGATGCCAAGTGACCAGTACAAACAACATAAGGCCATTTTAGTTCGAATTCAACTAAATAATCAAGTATAGTGTTTGTTCAAATAGTCAAGGCAAGTCAAAGTGTAGTATTAGTTCAATTTTTCTTGCATCTGTTCTTAGCAGAAAAAGGGAATAATAGGAAACAATACATAGTAGGAGAAATGAAGAATGCATCCATTCTTATCAAAATTTCAAGTAAAGTTCCGCTCTTATCAATATTTCAACAAAAACAGTCAAATGTTATTGTACCTAAAGGTGGACGGCCTATAGTTAGGTTTGTAAATGATATTCCGAGTGTTTGGTATTTATTTCCAGAAATATATATATATATATATATATGCAAAAAAAAATTGCAAGGAAGACTCAATCAAAATCCCAAAAATCAATGTGTTTATATCCAGCAAGTTTGGAAGAATTCGTACACAATCTAGAGTGATTGAATATTTCAACCTAGAAAAAATCGTAGCAACATATCAAAGGCCAAGTATAAGAAATCAGAGATAATATTGGAGTTCGAAACTCTATAAATTCATATGCAATTCATTATTAATAAGCGTGGAAATCGAATCGAAACTAAGCAACAAATTCGAGAGCACAAAGAAATCAAAAACAGAATTACTCACAAGTTTCGATCGCAAGCCAGACCCAAATCAGTCGATAGCAACAATAAATCGGAGCTTCAGAGAATTAAATTCTTCAGCAATACAAGTCGCAAATTGATTTGGGAAAGAAAAAACCCTGATTTTGATCGGGTGGCCATTGAAGACAAGTGGAAGTCGACGTTTATATTGACATAGCATAGAGACAAGAGGGGCCGACTGTAATATCCCATATTTTTGGCAGTCAAATATTTAATATAACTTATTATTTTAAATATTATATTTGGAATATTAATGGATTTTAATATTCAATTTGTTTATTGAAAATGAATTTTAAACATTAATTTATATATAATATAAAACGAGCTCGAAATAGCGCGGTAGTTCGTAATATTGAGTTTTGAACTTCAATTGAATATACAGGATTCAATATAAGCCGGATTTTTGTAAAACAATAAACATTGGAATCTTGTTGATTATAATTTTCATATGGAAGAGAAAAATCCAAATTTCGTGTTATAGATTGTTAGTTATATCCAAATCAAATTTTTGAACAGTCGCTATGGAAATCGTTATAAAAATATAATATTTATTAATTAGTTTAAAAAGGATTTTTAATATAATTTGAATACCATTTTAACTCAGAATGTTGATATAGAGTTGTATAACTATATGATAATTTTATTTGGATAAATATGATAATAATAATAATAATTTATTATTATTTTATTTGATTATTTTGGAATTTATATAATATTTTATTAATATTATATAAACATTTAAAATGGCCATTTTGCAAACAGCCTCTTTTTTCGATGAAATCAGTTTCGTTGGAACCGTAACATTAAATTATTATACGACATTAAATTTTGTGGCAAACCAATGTCGTATGTGACAACGGCAACTGTAAACGCCCAATCATTTTTCTATAGCATGTAATTAAATTAACTTAATTCAATAAATGGGTATTTGTGTGTAACTTGAGCAGACGATCGAATTAAGAAACAAAACCAATTCCGTTGAGTTTGTATTGACGTTTAGAGTCAAAATAGGCAGGTAGTTTGTTATTTTTGGACATCGCTTATTTTGGTGTTCAAAATAGCGTTGTTTGACATATAAAAATAGTGTACCGGGAAACTGTCTCGGAATGAGACGAATCTTGTGCCATTGGATTCGTATTAATTCATTATTATAAGATTTCAATTTTCGTGTCAATCAGATTTACCGTTCGATCGTGGCAACGATAAACGCCTTTATCATTTATATTATTTTGGTCAATTTAGACAGCTGTAACTTTGGAGGAATGAACGACTAGCCAAACGAACTCCGGTTTTAATGAAACAAATTTCATTGGATCTGTAAGGAAGAGGTCTAGTAGAATTTCAAAGTTTCAGGTTGATTGGATTTATTTTGTGACCATGGGAAATTTAAACGCGTGATTTTTAGCCTGTGATTTATAAAGGACTTTTTACAAACGACCTCGGAATTCAGTGAAACCTATCCCATAATATTTTTCTATGCTAGGATTACATTATTTTGTCAAAAATGGAGATCGTATGAGCTTGTTTTAACTTGATACTTCATCATGAAGTTTCTATTGTTATTTTATTAGTATTTTTCTATCCACGCTATATGTATATACTCTCAACCCTAAATTTTCGCTCAGACTTTCACTGCGTGGTCAAACCACGATAGTAGCCACTTAAGTATTTTGAACGGCTTGAATTTCGCCATCTTCTTCCTCTCTAATCTCCCTATCCGTTCATTGAATTCAAAAACTCATAACAACAAAAATATTCAGCTACGTGAGATCCTTTGATCGGACGGTGGTGATCAGATTCGAGCTGCTGGGTTGGTCGGATTCTCCCCGCGAAGGGTGCAACGTTCGTAAGTGATTGTAGGTGGAAGGGGGGATGGAATCGTTGAGAGTTAGAGCATGAGGCGAGGGGCTGAAGGCGCATCCACCGATCGATCCTAAACGGATTCTGATCACTGGTGTTAGGTGCGAGGTGGAGTCGAAGTCATGTGGTGTGTGTGGATAGCTGAATGGAAAAGGCTGCGGCCTTCGTATACATGAAGGAAGGAAGCATTAATCATAAGGGGCGGGCATATTTGTTTGAGAATGCGCGGTGATGGGGTCAAAATGCATTGCAGCATGGCACTGGAAAAAACCAACGTGACTGCTACGTGCAGGAAGTAAACAAAATGGGTACACCGTGTTTTGAAAGAAGAAGAGCAGAAGCCGGGGAGAAGTGGAAAAAGGATCAGCACATTTTATTCAAACCATATTTGGTTTATAAATTTAGTGATTTAGGGAAGTTAAATTATTATCTAATTATATTATCAAAAACGTGAGCAGATGTAGATGTTGCGGGTGGCTTCTGAAATCAGGGAAGTGAGGACAAAGGCACGTTTGGATCAGATGGAACAATCGGGGAAGAAGGAATTAGTTCATGGCTTTGATTTAGAAACTGTGTAGCCCAAAAATAATTAACAAAATTATTAACTTAATTAGGTTTTAATGAGGTTAACTAGGGATTTAATTAGTAAATAATTAGTATAAACTTGTATTGAGTATAATTTTCTCATCTATGATCAGAATTGGATGAAACAACTTGCGTTGGACTCGTATCAACGTCCACTGCACTATGGAATGGAATTAGCCAAAGATGGAAGCATCTGAGAACTTTAATTTAAATTAAACACCCATTTGAATGTAGGCAGAACAGGTTGGAGGGATCCAACGAGATTCCTCAAATACATTTAATGTTAGTTATTTTCATATTATCATTATATGGATAGTTCTGATTGGACGATTGATTGTTGACCTGAAAATTCAACATGTGTTTTGTTTAAACCAATGGGTAATATTGGTTGAGTAACTGGCAGTATATGGCCTATAAATCAATCGTTTGTTAAATATAGATTTACTGTCAGGTGAACCGATAAAAATAAAGTTATAAAATTTATTTTATAACTGGAATAGATTTTTAAATCTATTATTTCGAATAATTACTTATTAAAGAAAATAAACATTTATTAATTAAGTTATAGATAATTATTAAATGATTTTATAAAGAAAATTCTAATGTTAATCAGAAGAGGATAGAAAATTAACCTAACGGTTAAGATTTGAATATTTTTTTAAGAAACAATTAAATGGAATTATTTAAATTAATTATATTATTAATTAATTTAAAGGAAGGACCAATTGAGTTTGGTTAACGAGATAACTGTGTTTTGGGTTGACTAAATCAACCGTTTGTAACTGAGAATGATTATTAAATTATTTGCTTTGAATAAATCTAATGAAATGGTTTAAATAATATTTGTTTTAATTTTAATAATATTTTTAAAAAGGAATTTACTATTTATTTTAGTTAATAAAGAAATTAACTACTGCACAGTAGTTAATAATGAAGTAAATTATTATTTTAATTAAAATAATTTAAGAGATTACTATTTAATTGGAATTCATTTAAAAAATAATAGAATTTGAAATTAAATCGAATTGAATGGTGAAAAAAGTTGACAAACGGATTTTATATCAAAAACCCTAGTTTTTATAACGAAGTTATAAAATGGTTTTTAAGCGAATATGATAGCTTAAATTAAATATTTATTTAATATTTGAAATTTGAAAAAGGAAATTGATAAGTGGGGAAATGGTATGAAATGGTTAAGTGAGCGTTATTCCGAGGTTCAGAATGTGATATTCCGAAGTTCAGAATGGTTAACGAAGTGAGATTTATTCTGAGGATCAGGATGTGATATTCCAAAGTTTGGAATGTTAATCAAAGGTGAGAATATAAGCTAAGTAAAAGGTTTTGGAAATGGTAATGAATATAAGTTGTCGTAAATGATTTACAAACGATTTTGTAAATGGAAGTTAAGAGTTTAGAGGTGTAATCGAAATATTAGTTGTTGATAATAATTTACAAATGGAATTTGTAAATGAAGTAAGAGTTTTGAAAAATGAATTTGTAACAATTGCTACAAATAATAAATTGAACTATTTGATTTAATAACTGATGATCTTTGAAAAAGATCGCTATGTGATTTTAGACAACGTATAAGTTGTCGAAATGATTTGAAAAGGGTAAATTGTTGAAATGAAATCTGTAACGTTTGTTACAGATGATAAGTTGAATTGTTTTAATATAAATAAATATAAGGATTCGTACGAGATGTCAGTAGGTAAGATTTGTAAAGATACTTATATAAGATTTGAAAAGATAATTATATTAGACTTGTTAAAGACAGCTATATATGATTTAAAAACAAATATAGTATTGCAAACAAGTTTTAAAGAATTTTGTAAAGGATTCTATATTTAATGGAATTGAAGCTCAGGTATAATATTATAAAGGATCATTAAAGATTAATAGAGAATTATTATAATAATAGTTACTTAATAATTTATTAAGTAAATGTTGTTGAGATTTAAATAAGGTGTTCAAAGGAAAACGTGCAGTTAATAAACTTCTATCTATTCTAAAGATATGATTGTTGTTGGTCAAGGTCTGAGAGGTAAATAAAATACCCCAACTTGAACAACTTCACGATTATCCAGGAATGGTATTAGTTTATAAATGAGAGATAATTGAGGAAAATATAAGTTAAGATTTCCGTAGGAATATTGAAAATTGTATTCGAAAAGTTTATATGCGAATGAAATGATTTTTAAGAATATTCATATTTTTAATAAGAAGTAAAAGATAAACTCCAATATTGGAAGATTTTAAGAATATAATTAACAGATGTTTAATTAAAGAGGCCAAGTAATGCCGAGTATTGAATCAGTAAACTCATTTCATTCACATGATTATTATTTGATAGTTAAATAATCGACTTTCAAATCTGGCCAAATACGATTGTTGGTACGGAAAGACCGGGATCAACTTATATTCGAAAACCATTCCGACCGGCAAATACGTGGAAGATGCTAATTGAAGATGGCGCATTGAAGACCATGGATCCTAATAAATGGAAAAACCACTTGTTGAATTTCTTTGGTTTAGCAGCCAAAGATATTTCTATAGTGATTCTATCATGAGTGAAATCTTCGGATTGCAAGGACAACTCGCTACTGATCCTTGGGGTGGTACCTATATAGGATGCGGTAGGAGGGTGCCTTCGGTTCATCCTATTCCTCGATGACTTGTATGGACGAGTGTCTGATAGGAGTACTTCCAAAGGAGTCACATACATTGAATATTTACAAACGTATTTTTGTTGGTGGCAGAGAAGTGTGCACTTCTCTTAGCTTAACACTCAAAGTATTTTTGTGGAAATCAATTAAGTGATATCCAGCGGATCTGACGATGTGGCATTCAAAGTGAATGGAGATATACTATTATAAAGGATAAGCTAAACCTCGAGCCTCACCAACCGGGAAATGACAAAAAGTTGGGTAGGTCGCATGGCTATGTTGGTCTCACCCATCAAAAGGGTATATCATTACCTGATCTGGTGAAATCAAATGCCTTCGGTTGTCCCTTTTTATTTTTGTATGTATGTTGTCGGTTCGGTTGGCTGTCCCCTAACCGTGGTAATGATATATTCGGTACTCTCAAGAGAAGTGAGGGGCTGGTCATGTTTATCCTGGGTTGCAAGATGCTCTTATTGAACCCCAATGTATTCATCTCCAGAGGTACATTGTTTGGAAGTTGGTCCCATACCTAGCTAGGAAATTCATTCTCCAATAAGCGCCAACGGTTTTGATTGTATACTATATATAGAGAGCATGAGATGCAATCGTTCTGCTAGATTGATATTTACTTGTGTTTAGACACAATTATAATATTAGAAAAGATATTGATTTCAAAAACGTTTTGGGTTATCATAAGGTAAAAAACCATCCATGTTTATGTGTGGATTTGGTCTTACGATTACCCTTTTCTTTCGAAAAGATTTTGACTTTAAAATCAAGTTGTGTGATACCTTTAAACTTAGTGTGCTTTTTCTCACTCTGGTTCACCAGAATGATCCGACGTTTGTAATGCTTGGGCTAGACCGAGTTATACAGGTTCAGGTTATTGGATTCAGTGAAGAGACGAGTTGGAAGATTTCAAACATATGATATTATATAGTTGCAATTCCACTGTGTGTGTTGTATATAAGGACATATTATTATAACTGTCCAGATGTGTGACGTACTCTGATGATTTTAAGTACATATTTTCAAGCTCTCAATAAAGATTTATTTCTATATTATATTTGGTTCCGCTGCGATGTGAGACTCTAATTATGTGTCGGTTCTCCTTTTTCTTCATCTTCTATTCTGATATTTCTTTCTTTCTTATCTCACCCTCTAACATCTTTCTACTAATGTTCCTGTGTTTTCAGTGTCTGGAAGGTCGGCAAGTTATACGAAAACTGTATTTATGTCGATTTTTGGGATCGAAAATCCCTTGGGCCGTTACACCGACCATTTTTTTAAAAGAGGAAAACATTATTTTTAAAACTAAGGTTTTTAATTTGTTATTTATTTTATATGTTTTTATTTTACTGTATTTTTTATCTTGAACTCTAGTTTTATTAGGTTACAAACTACATGGATTGTAGTTTGGGGATTACGAGTTACGGGTTTGTAATTCGGGGAAAAAACTGATCTTGGGGATAGAGATCAGTGCAGGGTTTTGAGCGTAGGATTAGAATAATTGGGAGCAGGTGTCATGAGTTTATAGGGGATTATGAGCATAAAGATTATTTTAATTCCTAATAGAAACCTTAAGGGATGCAGTAGTAGGCATGATTTTGCCGAAGCTGGTATATCTGCGTGTTATTTACTTTTCCGCATTTACTCTGATTATTAGCTGTGTTGCTATTATTTATTACTCAGCGAAAAGCTACAATAAACCTTATTTATTCCCCACCGCCTCTAGGGTTAATTTAGATCCTACAGGGGATGACTGAATATCGGGTAAACTGACGTCAATTTTTAATTTAAACGGCTTAGATTTTATTGTATTTAATTCGACGAACAAGAATCTTCTTTGCACCTGTAAATAGACTAGCAAAGCTTAGCCTCCAACTCATATTTTCTGAGACGATGCCTAGGCTCTGCCATTTTATTCTTCTCCAAATCTTTCAGAAATAAGAATATTAGTTTTAGGAATTCTGATTCAAGATTTGAAGATAACGAATATAGATCTACAATATAGGTGTTCAGATTTCTTGTCTACATGAGGTAAATTCCGTGAATCTGATTTATTACGATTTCGTTCATTCTTTTAGCATCAGATGTGTAAATCCGTGGTTATTTTAATATAAGATTCAATTAGGAAGACCGCGGGGTAGTAGATCAGAATTAGATTCAAGAATTAGAAAGCAGTCAAGTGAGTGGATTTAAATTATACATTTTGGTAATAGTATATTTATTATTTAAATTCTCTGTAATTCTTAATGTAATAAATAATTGAAATTGTGGTAATTATGATATAATCCACTCCCTAAGTACCTTAAGAATGTTAAAGTTGTATGATTCTATTCCAGTAACATCCTATTTGAGTTTGAGAATTACTGTAATATTAAAATAGTGAATCTCATAGTGAATGTGCATTTATTCTTAAGACGGTAATTTAATGGTAAATTGGGTGTATTGTATAAAGAATTACAGTAAATTGTGGAAATTAAAAAAAATAGTACCTAATTTTGTATGGAAATTTACAGTAATTGGAAATGGTGTAATAAAAACAGGAAATAATTTCTACCTCAAAAAGGGGAATTAGTAGTGGACTAAATTAGTTGGGGGTGGAAAATGGACACATTTCCATAATTACCATTATGGTAAATTACTGAGAACGTAGTTGTAAGAAAAGGAAGGTAATTAGGATTAGTGTTAAATAGGGTTCTTTTGCCGTATTTCACACTAATCAAATATATCTATTCACATGATATAAATAAAAGAAATAGCTTGGAACTACAGATTTTAATTGATGTGTATTATGGAAATAGATTTTTATACATTTTCACCAACCAAATTAATGAAGTGCGTGAATTATTACCTGTAATAATTAAAATGTACAAGAGGGTAAATAATGAAAGGTTACAACAGTAAAGGTTTACTTAAATAACAAGGAACCATGGAAAAATGTGATGAGCAGGGAACCTATTATAATTAATTATGTGAATGGGAATGAAATATAATAGGTAGGCTTGTTCTAGAGACAAGTGGATTTATAAATAGGTTATAATTAATAATGAAAAGATAACTTATTAATAAAGCTTAATTAAGGGAACTAAGTTAATACTTAAATCAACAAAATAGGTTGTGGTAGCGATATAATGTGGGTTATAATGAGAGATAAGATGAAAACTTATTATTAAACCTTAGTTAGGGGAACTACTAAGTAAACCCATAACAACGTCTGTGGTAACGATATAACTTGAAGTTTTAAATAACATGAAAAGTAAAAAAAAAGAGTCTTATTATTAGTAAACTTATAAATGGGAAATATTAAGTTTATTGAATGCAATAATAATTGGTTCATATATAGGGTCTATTCTGGCAGCGTGGGGCTGATTGGGGAAAATAAGCAGCCAAATGTAAGCTAATAAACTAGTAACTTGAATAGAAAATGAGTGTGTAAATAATCAAGTTAATTAACAATATGATAAGTTAAAGCAAGTGCGTGATTGAAAGATTAGACATAGGCGATGGCATGATGTGTTTGGACCAGTCCGTACTTATGGAGATAAAGAACCTGATGGGGTAGATCATCACGGTGTTTGCAAACACAAGAGGAGCACATCCAACTTATTATTCTATGAACCAGAGGGAAGCACGAGGCTTCTGCAGGACGTGGTATGGTACTCTAAGATGGTCCCTCTGAGGAATCACCAGATAAAGTCGTCGCTCGGAGGAAGCTCTGTCGCATCATCTAGAGTATACCTTGACTTCAACTATGGTGTAGCAGTCAGAAGGATGTGGTAGATGGCATTGGGTGATTCGGCGATTTGCCTCGCTCTGGGAGGAGGTGCTCATGACCAAATTAAGGATAGTAATCATCGGATACCTGGCATCGACAGTCAGTGGGATGTGGAAAGACTAAGAGCTAAATTAATAGAGACCAACGATCTTTCACCATCGAGACGTTGGTTGAGGGGAACACCAAATTGGATGTTAGATTGGTTGTTAGGGGCACGTCATTAACTCTTGATGTAGTCTTTCATTAGTTGAGGGAAGGGTCAGGCTGGGGCCATAACCACCGTGAAAAGAGACAGACCATATGTGGATACCTACAATATAGGCCTAATGAAGTTGTCCTTTTTAGATATCCAAAGCTCCCAATTAAGTTTCATGCTTTGGATGCAGCCCTATTATGAAACTTGGGTTATAGTAGGCAGTGCATTCGCGTGAGGGTCAAGATACACGCATTGGGTGGTATATTATAGACGTTAGGGGATTACTCTGTGTTGATACATGGTTCAACCGAGGAGTTCAGATACGAGGATCTGTATGCTTACATGGCATAGCATATGGTTCTATGCAATTACGTGGCATAACGATGGAGATTTTCGTACGTAGTTCGGCATAGGAAGTAGTTTGTGCATGCTTCCATGGTGTGATGGCAAAGACCGTATGAGGAGGGTACTATGGGAGTACCTTGAGGTGTTGGGCATAACTACATATATATTATATTAGGTTTAATCTATCGGTGAGTAGGTGGGTGCGACGTGAGTGCAAAACCAGAATAATGTTAACATGAATAACCTAATAATTAAGAAAATGTTATTGAATGGTATATGTAGGGTTATTTCAAAATGTATAATTTGTCATCTCACTAGAACTTGTGTTCTGACCTCCTCCTTATAACATACTCGCAGGTTAGATTTATGGAAGAGATTTGATAGCCTTTGAACACTTCTCAGGCAGTGTCATTATTTCGGTTAGGCTATATTTTATTATTATATTTTATTCATTCCACTATAAGATGCCTTATCGAGCTCTGATATATTTATCATCTCTGTATTTTCTGTAGGACACCAGACAAGCCAACTCGAGGTTTAGTGGTTTTGAATTATTATTTTTTTGAAAAAAGTTTGGACCCGTTGGAACCTGGATTGTTACGCCTGGTATCAGAGCTTAGGTTTAGGATTCTATATAGATAGTGAGTGAACATATTTGTAATATTAAAATATAAATGTATTATGTATAAATATACCTATATCCATAGTGGAATCCACTAGTTAAGTGAACGATACATGTAGGAAGTTGGATGTCAATTTCACTTAGGAAATGGTTATGGAAGTTTGAGGATTATAGACCCATGAGTGGTTAAGGCGGACGGAAAGTGTATAAAATGTTTGAAAAAAAAAGATTCCATCTGTTAATATTTGAAATTTTGCTATTTTAGATGAGTGGATTAGGCAGTAAGGCCTCAAAAATTGAGTAAAGATTGGGTAGTCTTATTTTTCGGTTCAGACATAGTTTGGAATAAATTTATGTAAAGAAGAAATTTAGGACGAAGAAATGTAATTTTGCGCAAAGAGTTTGGAAAATGCAAAAGTTAGAAACTAATTTGTAATTAACCCTACAGTTAGAACTTTTAAAAAGAACTTGAAAAAAATTGTAAGTGTAAAAAAAAGATTTCTAGAAAAAGTTTTCAAGTCGCAAAATGTTAAAAGTTTACAATTTTAGAATTTTTTTGGTTTGCAATGTTAAGAGTGGCATTAAAAGGAGTTTTGAGGTAATTGTGCAGACTTTTTTTCAAAGTATTAAATGCATAACCAAGTTGTGGGGTTAAGCGATATCAGTGGTTAAGAGAAAGCGCAAATAAAGGAATTCGCCATATAAGGTGCATATGTGAATTTGAGTGAAATGTTTAGCGAAAAAGAGTTCCTTTAGTGTGCATGGACAATTAGTAAAGTTTTGAGGGAATTTTGAAAAGATGTTTCAAGTGGTTACTATTTAATAGAAAAAAAACAATATAAGTTTTAAAACTTGCATGGTTCAAGGGAAGGGGATAAAGAAGAAATAAACAGGGAAAAAAAGCAAGTTTAGATTTTTATAAGTAAATGTATGACATGGTTAGTAATTAATAGAAATTCTTTTTAGCACACTTTGAGGAAATAGGAAAGTTTTCTTTTAGTATAAACTTGCATTACTATGTAGTGTTCTATTTAAGAAAAATAGAATGGTTTAGTTAGATATTTTCTTCCTAGGTGTTTGTAGTGATCGCTAGGTAAGAACAAAGGCATAGGATATTGTGAATCAAATGAAAATGAAGATAAAAGATTAACAACTAAAAGAAAACAAACAAGGATGATAACAACAAAAATAGATAATAATAAAAGAAAATGAATTATTCTAAAGTAAGTTTGGAAAACCGAAGAGAAAAAGTTCTTATGTAAACTTTACTTGGAATAGAAAATATGAATTTTTGTAAGATTAGAATTAAGGTTTCCAAATATGGTGAAATAGGTGCGTTGAAGTGAATGGAAAATATATTATTTTCCATTTTCTACCATTTTACATATGAAACTGAATTCATAAAATTAGACTTTTTGGAAATTCACAGATTTAAAGTTGGTTGGTAGGGTTTGGATGAAAAAATTGGATGAGCTACGCTCTTACGTACCCTGTAAGAGTGTGGGAAATATTGGACGAAGAAGTATTTTTAATTTTCAAAATATTGCTTTCATACAGAAATTTTTCCAGAATATTTAGGGTGTGTGCATTATGTTTTCAAAAAGATTTTCAAGAAAATTTGCATTCATATAGGAGATACTTCTTAGGCATTCATCGTATTCATGTATTTTTTTTATGTTGTGTTACACTTTGCACAGGTGCACAAATGGTTGCAAAATTGGATGTACACATGATGGTTGTAAATTATGCGAGGAACTAGTTAATTTTACCCTTACCAAATTTCGAGGATGAAATTTGTAACGAACCGGGGAAAAAGAACGACAATCGGGTTCTCGACAACAATACATAAACCCGTATCACTTGCCAAAAACCCAAGTATCGAACCCCCAGATTGTCATGAGAAAGAATTTAGAGGGTGAGGATAGAAAGAAAGAAGTATTAGAATAGAAGAAAGAAGAAGAACACATCAGAATCTCACAGCGGAACAGATAAAATATAATATCAAATCTCTTTATACAAAACTGTATATACATACCAATCATCAGAGTACACATACATCAGTCGCAGCGGAATAATAACTTTGAATAACTAGCGGTGAAGCCACTTTCTTCGAGCTCCTGAAACTCCAAGCAAAACCTAACCTGGAACATACTCGGTCTGACCCGAGCACATTTGATTTAAAACAAAATACACCGGGTCAGTCTGGAATACTTTCAGTGATAAATTCACAGAACACACACTTGTTTAACTTTGGAAAATCCTTTCGAAATCAAAGGATAATAGTAAGACCAATCCACACATAAACACGGATGGTTTTTACCTTACTATAACCAAACCATTTTTGAAATCATAGCTTGCTCTGATATTATCATAATGTCTAAATACAAGTAAATAATAATCTAGAGGAACGCTTGCATCTCACGCTCCCCATATATATAGTATACAATCGAAAACCGTGGGCGCTTATTGGATATTGGATTCCAACTTGACAAGGTATGGGTCCACCTTCCGCACGTGTATCTCTAGAGGCGAATACACTGGGTTCAACAAGAACGTCTTGCAACCCGGCCCTCACATGACCGACCACTCATTTCGCTTGAGTGTATCGAATGTATATCACCGACGGTTGGGATCAGCAACCGCCACCCGAATAGGGTCAGCATCGATAGATTTAAGAAGCAAAAGGAATTTCTCTAGATAGGTGATCATACATCCTAATGGGAGCGACCCACATAGCCATGCTGCCTGCCCGATTTTTGTCATTTCCCAGTTGATGAGGCTTGAGGCTAGAACTTTATCTCTAGAACATCTGGTCATCATTCACTTTGAATGCCACATCGTCAGATCCGCCAGATCACACTTGATTGACGTCCACAAACATACTCTAGCTATCTGGCTAGAGAATAACCATTTCTCCGCCGTCAACTATCGTACGTTTGGAGAAATCAACGCATGTAATTCCTTTGGAAATACTCTGTCAGACATCCGTCCATACAAGTCATCCAGGAACAGGATGAACCGAAGGTACTCTCCTACTGCATCTCATATAGGAATCACCCCATGAATCAGTAGCGAGAAGTCCTTGCAACCCGTGGATTCCAACCACGACAGAATCACAAATCAAAATAACTCTGGCTGCAGGCCAGAGAAATTCAACAAGTAGTCCTTCCGCTTATGAAGATCCACGGTCTTCACTTGCTCCGTCTTCAATCGACGTCTTCACGTATTTGATGGTCGGAATGGTTTTCGAATATAATTCGATCCCGGACTTTCCAAACCAACAATCGTATTGGTCTGGTTTGATAGTCGGTGTTTTAACTATCAATTAACAATAGTGTGAACACAATGAGTTTTCTGATTCAGTACTGGGCACAACTCGACCTCTTTTAAAATATATTTAACCAAATTCCCTTTTGACTAACTTTAACTGATTTACTTTGATGGATAAACTCTAATTTGACTGGCTCGACTTATTTAACTTGACAAACTTGACTTGATTACTCCTATTAACTAATACTTGACTTAACTCCATTCGCTCGACTCTAGATCGCAGCAATCACAATGGTTACGCCTGATTCCCTCAGGAAACATCCGACCGCCATAGGCTATCTGCAGCCCTGCGAATTACGCTAGCAATCGTACGCAATGGAACTTTTTCCTAGATAACCTTGTTTGACTAACCCTAACTATATTCGATCAACTCTAATTGAATAACAAATGTTTAAAATAAATTTTAAAGCACTTATTCTTATTTCCTTTGGAACCATCATTGCAATATTATTTAATTCCCAAAATCTTGCATTAGAGTTCGATGTACCCCGTATAGGGTAAAACAATTTCACAACTTCACTTACTTCAGACTAATACTGTTCCTCGATAATAGCGAGGCCAACCGAGTTGGGGTATTTTAGTTACCTCTCAGACCTTGGTCAACCCGTTCTTATCTCGAAATAACATCAGTCTATCACTTAACCATTTTCCCAAATCTTATTTACCTTATCGATTTCAAATCGATCCCATAAATTGTTTCTTACATTTGAAATCTTCTTTTAAAGTCTTTTACTTAATTCTCTTATCTAAATTAATATCCATTAAAACATCACTTTAACTTCAAATATTCTTTCACTTAAAACCTTTTGATTTATAATATAAATCCCTCGTCACATAAATTGATTTCATCTACTTGGACATTTTATAATAAACCTTTATCGCCTCTTTGGCTAAACCTCCTCGTCATTTGATCACTGGTTAAATGAATTCCATATATTAAACCTTGTTGAAACTTGGATTTTTCAAATCCCTTTAATAAATCCTTACTTGGCATTAAATTGAATTCACCACTTTATTTTATTTGAAATTTAAAGAATAACTTGCTTTAACATCTACTATATCAAAATATAGTTAACTTTAATCTTAACCCAAAATAGCATTATTATCATGTTTACGTGCTTACTCGATAATAATCAAGGTTATTTACAATAACCAATTCAACTATCTCTTTAGACTATAGTTAATCGAAGATTAACTAATATCCAACACTATTTGATAACTTTAATAAATATTTAACCAACATTTATTTCCTTTGACCATTCTACTTGCACTGGAGGCTTTACCAACCATACACATCAGTTAACTATTAACTGAAATTCCAATTGTCATTTCCCCTTTCTTAAATTAATTAACTAACTTAATTAATTTAAGTCACATTTTATCTGTTTGGAAACAATAAATTTCCCTTTTTAACAACCTATGGAATATCTTGATTTCTGCTTCTCAATTGATCAAAACCATTTAACTAAATTCTCTTAATAACTCGATTTAACTTATTAAATTTAAATTCCCGATTTAAATAATCGTATGAAATAATTGGATAACTTAAAATTCAGTTATAAATAAATTATAACTTTGAAACCCCATCAATTTCCCTGACGGTAGAACAATGTCAAAACCCTACGACTAAACCATTACTGCCCATCTACTCAGTCAACACAAACAATTGACTTTAACCACAACAACGATGGTTGTATATTCAACGATCAACATTCAAATAGTTTTGGTGTCAGATGATGTGAACAATCCATATATATGCATAACAAAAAAACAAATACAGTAAATTTGAGGAATCCGGTCGGATCCTCCAACCTGTCCTTCTCTGCATCACAGATGTCAGTTGATAACAATATGTGAATTAAACAATTTGCAGAATATAAATAACTGCAACCATCAACCAACAACAAGCAACTTGCATCCATCGCATCCAATCAGCCAATTTAAACTGTTAACTGTAAATATAATTCACCGTGACTTTACCACATCACAGTATTCCAGAAGGTGTGAGAATTAACTCACCAGAGTTGGTTCTGGTCAACGGTTGATGCGTTTGTCGCTTTTAATTTGAACCATTCGTCCAAAAATAGCTGAATTTTCAACCCCGTCGGATTGACTTCTACTCAGTGTCATCGGGTAGGTCTCGTCCCTGCGATCCCAACGGATCTTGTTTCGTTAAATTTCGTTCACGTATGTGAGAGTTATGGTCGAACAAAGTTTAAACTAATATACGATTTTAAACTTAACTTTTAATAAATTAATTAAATAATATAAAAGCTAATTACCTTAATTACCTGGCCACCTCATCCTTAATTAACGCAAATCCCCTGCCACGTCAGCATCAGGGAAACAAAAACGCGTTTTTGGTCCCTCTTCCCAAACAAACCCGTAATCCCCTCTTCTTCACAATCAAACCGGCCTCACCCTCTTCCAACCATCACCGATCATCCCTCCGACCACCTGACACTACGGCGCCGGTCCCATCAGAAACCCCGCTCCGCCAATCACCAGCAATGGAAGCGCTGAGACCCAACACCCCTCGACGTCTCCGGAAATTGAATTAGCCCCAAATCTGTTCATCTCGCCATACCCGCCGCCTCCGTCCATTTCAGGTGACCGGACCACCCCCAAAGCGACCACCTCGCCTCCGCCTTCCGTCCACGTCAGACCCCCGACCCCCTCGATGACAGACTTCGCCGGAAAATCCTCATTTCCGTCCGCTCTTGTGAAAAACAGCCCAGAGAAATACACCTCAGTTCATCTACCAATATCTCCGACCACCGGCAACGTTAGGACCTGAGACCACCGCCAAAATAAAGCCTGATCTCCCCTCTTCGAAAGCCCTAAGGCCTCGTCCAACGAAATCGGCCACAACACATCAATTTTAGTGAAAAACGAAAATAGTTTTCCACGGTTCTCGCCAATTTCCGGCCACCACCTAGCTCCGATCAACCCCAACTTTTTACAGGAGGTAGACAACGAGCCGATCTACAACTTTGCCTTTGGTTGCCATAGCAAATTCTTCTTGGATTGAAAGATATAATGGTTTTTGTGTTGAGGGCTTTTTTGCAAAAATACATGAAGAAGATGAGGGTTGGGCTGAAATTTCTGGTGTAGGGGTTTATATAATGGTGGAAAAATATATTTTAAGTTGACGTGACGAGCGACGTTGACTAACGATATTTTATTTCGTGTCTATCGCGTTTTCGAACATCGTTTATTCGCTGCTGCGCTCACATACGAACCCCGTTCGAGTTGCGACTGGACGGCATAGTATATTTTGACGATACGGTCCTAACGAAACTTGTTTCGTCGAATTCCGTGTCCGTTTGCTCAAATAGCGTTTGTACACGTCCAATTTGATCGTTTTATTTTGCATTTTATTTTGCCACGCTCACAGAATAACACCGATTTACGTGCCGTCTGAAAATCTGGCAATAATTTACTGCTACGGTCCCAACAAAATTTGTTTCGTCGAAAACAGAGGTCGTTTGAAAAATGTCCCTTTTGAACTGGCCAATTTTGAATAAAATAACCCAATTTTAAAGTACTTCAATATAATAATATCAAAATATTGCAGTTGGCCATACCCGACCAGAATTTGATGTATTACTAAGGAAAAATATCCCGGGTTGAATTCCAAGCCAATTCGATGTTTAAAATATTTAAAAACCATTATTTTATATAACTGCAGCGCTATATATATA
>JASFAX010006955.1:0-28884 GCA_030737875.1 Allium sativum | reverse complement strand
ATTCTGTGTGATTGATTTTTATTAAATATATATCTGTTTGGCGGGGGAGAATTTATTCTCTTTCTTAACGCCCTTCTCTGAGACGTACGAGCTCCGGGGTTATATATTGATGGATATCAATCACGGGGAGTGAATTACCTATGTGGCATGCCTAAGTGGCAAATGATCAAGGCTTTTGTTGAAAAGCAGAGTCTTGTGGTTGATGATCAAAGCATGGCCTGTGTGGCATAGCTTTGTGTAGCGTTGATTCGCGAGCCTCACACCCGGTTGTGAACCAGAAACGGGAGAAGGATCCAGGGAGGGCATGCGTTTCTTTCTAGCTAGGGTGGTGTCAGTGACCTACCATCCCTGACATTTATATTATTTTCACCTGTGTGGTTGTTGTTGTTGCGAGGCACCTCAGTTATATCGGTCGATCCGGGACCGATGGAGTCATTGGACTCATTTACGCCCCAAAGGGCGGTGTAACACAGTGTTCAGGCATTTTAATCCACGTCGGTGGACCGGCCCTGTGGCTCCTAAGGCGTGACAGAGTACTTGCCTGAGGCTCGGGCTAGAGAGTCTCGAATTCGGTAGAGGACTATCTTTTGCCTCGGTTCATAGATGGAAATCCAATTTCCAAATACGTGACTTTGCGGGTTTTGATTGTAGAGCCTAGTATGGCGACATGATATATGGTACCCATGCCGTTTATGATTGATATTTATGATTGAAATTGTTTTGACACTATACACTTATAGTAATATCAAAATAATCTGTTTTTAAACGTACCAAGCATTCTTTGGCTATTATAAGGTAAAACCCTATCCTTCGGCTTGTGTTGCATTGTGTGATGGGACCTGGGTCTTATAATAGCTTCATTTTTCTTTATTTAGCTTTGCGCTGTTTTTTTATGCACTGGTGTTCTTGGGAGGAAACCCGTTCCGTGTTATATGGCGTGGTCCCTTGATTTACCTAACTTTAAAATAAAGACTAATAACTGTTTTAGTTCTCACACCAGTCACATGACTGATCTGGAGTTTATTGTTTAACCTAAACTCTGGGTGCCCTTATTTCCGACACGGGCAGCTAGTAGTTTTGGTTTATCAGATTTATATTCACAGGATCCTGGTTTACAGTTGGAACGATATCCACAAAACTTTGTATCCGTATATCTCCTTCAGTTGTGTTTTGTATTATTTTCCGCTGCTATGTAATGTGTTGTAATCTATGATATTTATCCAATGTATATTATTTGTTTATACTCTTTATATTCTTGTAGTCTGATGAAATTGTTGTAATAAACAATGAAATGTTCTTCTGTCTGTGTTCTGATGTGTCTTGTCCTCAAAGTATCCACTCTTTCCTTACCGAGGAAGTTACCGGTCTCTACAGCGTGGCTACGATGGTGACGGTCTGGTGATGGGAAAAGGGGGCAACGGGTGTTGGGGTCTGGAGAAATAGGGAGGCGCTGTTTCTTTTATTTGACCGTGGGTTATAATGTTTAATCAATTCTACGGTTCATGACCTTATATAATTCATTATTTTAATATTTAATTCCAAATTTATTCAATATAACTAACTCCAAACTAAACCCAACGACTATCGCCCCTAGCGTAATACCCTATTTTCGAACACAACGGGATATGTTTCATAATCCAGTTCGGCTTTTATGATCACTTTCCGCCAAATTTAAAATATAAATCATTGTATATTAAATTCAAACGCGCATTTTAATTTACCGGGGCCACATATGGACTCCAAAAATTCCAGAAAAACAAACCTGGCTATGTTTTGATGATATGGTCCTAACAAAACCAATTTCATCAAATTTGGAGAACGTTTGAAAAACGGTCATTTTCCAGTCGATTAAATTCAAACTGAATTGACCAAACATGTTTAAATCCACCACGCTCACATATTAATTCCAAAAATTATGAAAATTGGAATCTAGCAATAATTTGACATTCTGGATCCAACAAAAGAGGTCTCATTGAAAACAGAGGTCATTTGCAAAATCTCTATTTTTAAGGGCTATATTTCCATAACAACTATTCTGAATCTTCAACTAGACATAAATTTTTATTTCCGCTATGAAATCTGGTTTTTTCATATTCTTTGGAAAGATATTTTCAAACAGATTCAAATATTTCTAGTTTCACTAAAATCTGGTTTATTTTGAATCCTGTACATTCATTTGAAATTTGAAATTTGAAATCGAATTTTCAAACTACCGCGACATTTTCAATTCCTTTTATAATTAAAATAAATATTTATACTCTAACTTTGATTTAAATGAATTTATACGTTGTAATTCTATTCAAAATAAATTTATTATCGTAATAATTTAAAATAAATCATTTTAAATATTCAATTAAAATTGCCAAAATAAAAATCTTAAATTGGTTCTGATTTTCCGGGTTGTTACAATACAAACCGAAAAATTCTACACATTAAAAATGAGAATATTTACATAAGGAAAAAAAATATGAAGCATAGACCCAAAATAAATAAATAGATTACCTTTTATTCAGAAGCCAGTGACACTGAGAACTAATGTTACAAAGGAATCAGGGAAGAAGAATGCGACCATGCGAAGAACCTCAATTGCAGTATCCTATATCAATCACGCCGAATATTATTGTCAGATCACTAACCTTAGGAAAGTGAATGATAACAAACAAAGATTAAATAGTACCCCCTTGTGTTAAATCACCAAAAGCTCATCCAACTAAAAATACATCAGTTGGTTTAATATCTAACAAACTTAGTAAAATAACAGAAAGGTAAAAGAGTTCAAAAAATGGTCAAAAAACCATTTGGTACATGATCCTATTTGCAAATAAATATAACAGCTTGATGACATGCTGAAATGGACATGTAACATGAGTACAGTATGGTGATTCTTAACAAGATATTCCCTCAAAAATAAATAGTACCTGTTCCAACTACTTCATGATCATTTACAATTTCGAAGTTCATGTATGTATAACCCACAAAGTTTATATCCTAGGAGGAAAGCACCTGAATAATCAATAAATGCCACATTATGGTGAATACAATGTCAATTATTTTGAGTGTTTTGGAATGTTGGCTTTCAAAAAAGAAACAAAAAAAGGAAAAAAAAATGAAATAAAAAATAGGTATACAGGAGTTTATCTTGCATGCAAATTTTGTATAAAGAGAACTATTAAATATTTTCTAACCAAAAGACAAAGAAAATAATATTACCTTCCTCCATGGCCCTGACTTTGATGAAGTTTGAGGTTAGCAGTCAGATTGCAATTACATACGATAGTACAAATATAAATTTCATTTAATTTTTCATTAACAAACAAGCAAGTTTTTTATTTGTATATGAAAATTCAACCAGTCTCTTCAAATTTTTCAAAATATTGAGTATCGAACTCATTTTTGATCTCTGGTATAAAAGCAGCTTCCATGTTATACAGATTATCCCAATCTAGGCCTTCAAACTAAGGATGTCTCTGAGAAATCATTAGATTGCATAGTTATCTATATGTTAAGAAAGTCCACAAATTAGTTAAAGAAAGAAAACCTTTCTCATCAGCACCATTACTGCCAAGTCTCGCGTTCGCAACTTAGTTGAAGAGTGATAGAAGATTGATTAACTTTTCTCAGGAAATTCATATACTCTGCACAAAAAAAGGACAACCTTTCCATCAATGAGAAGCCATCAGTCCTTGGTAGTTCTGTGCTTTGAAACCTCTTCAAAGTGAAAGATCTTGGACTCAGCAGCCATTTCTGAATCCAATAAACAATTAAAACAGTCGAGCATAAATCCAGAGACTATAAGAAACGGATAAGAAAAATCAAAACATATACCAAAAAGTACCAGATAATACTCAATGACATTTGCTCCATCTTTCGCCTATTCGAATCAGATATAGGGATGAACTGGAGAGGACGAGCGACGAAATCGACTAACGATCTAGCATCTCCATCGATGTCGACGAACCGAAGAGTACTAGAAGAAGAAGAAATGCCCTAATTTGTGAAGTTAGAAAGAAGCGAAGAATTTGTTTGCAAGGTAGGAGAAGAAACAACATTAATATTTTCAGAGGGAAAATTGACGAAAGGAAAGGAATGATTCTAGGGTTTTCTTGAAAGCGAATGCTTCTTGGGATATGACAAATATACACAGTAACACCTGAGATTTGCAGCTTATTGAGGCGTCATCATTAACTGGAGAAGTAGAAATTGTCTTCTTCCAGTTGTTCTTTTGTTGTTGCTTATGGAGATATTTTTTTTCAATTACTTTTTTTCCTCGCGTACAGAGGGAGCGATGTTTTTGTCTTCAAGATGGTTTTGGCGGGAAAATGGAGAGATGAGTGGACGTGATGCTGCCACGTATGCATAGTGGCTTCTGCTTTAGTATATATTAAGCTAAATATTAATTTACTACAACAAAAGTTGGTTTATTTTGTAAAAGCCTTTGAGGAAACGTTCACCATAGGAAAAGATTGAATTAATGTTGGCATGTTTAAATACACCTGCTATTGCTTTAAATATTTTGATAACCAATAACTAGTAAGTTAAATAAGTAACAAATGGTTGATACTTACAAAAAAATTTATAAATGGGAATTAACAATTGATAACTACTACTAAATAATTAATAGTTTTTTTGGTAAAGCCGACCGGTTTTTAAGGTGACCGCAAACACCTTTTATTATAACTAATAATAAAAATACAACATGATACAGGTGATTGGAGTTAACAATCAGCTACATCAGTTTTTAAGGTGGATCGTCTACTACTTGCGGAGTTTACTGTGTTCCGTCCACTCTTCCGAACAGGATAAAAGTACTGGAGCTAGTCTTTATTAACTAGTCTACAATATTACCTCCGCTTATGACCTGTCTCTCCACGTAGGGAGAGATGATAAATTAACAAACTTCAGAAAGATGTAAGTACATTTGAATACAAAAAGAACAGCACAAAACTGTAATGAAATATCTAAGGTATTCAAAATGTAGCATGACAAGACACTGTTACACAAAGGCAACCAACAGTGTTCTGTGCAGACTACTAACAACAGTACGCAGTGACATATCTTGAGTCACATAAACTGAATAGCAACAATATCAAGGACAGAAGACCCTTTCCATCACCAATTTCCAACATGCACGACTTCGATTGCAGCAATAGCTTCTCCCTCCAGAAATGTAAACAGCCGAACTCAGTGAAGGTAATAGATGACATAATGAAATACTATGCTTGAAACAGCACCAAGGGTTGTTGCATACACAGGATAGTGAAACAACGCCAAAATACCAATCGAGCAGTGCAAGTAACATCCCAGTCTTACATATGATGCACAAAGACATCATAGAGATAACAATGAGTCTTACATAAGTAGTGACAAGAGAAGCATACCAAAATCAAGAGGAAATCAGCCCAGAAAACCACCATGCTCTAGCATTGCGCGTCGAGGCATCACCTGTGCCAGAAAAGGCAGTGAAATAGGACCGAAGGAAATCCAAGAGAGCAGTGATAAAGTAATATGACAAGATGAAATTTAAATGCTCAACACCATGAAAAGACTTCCTAACACCACTTTCATCACAAATTCTCCCACCCACACACATTGCTTTCGATCTAACTCACCGGCGCCACAAAAAGTGCAAGCCGAAACCACGGACCAGTAGAGAAGAGATCATACCACAACAAAATTGGAAAAATAGCAATCATCACAAACAACTCCAATAATCAAACTAATTGAACATTATTCACCAAATAATGAAAAGAACCTATAACGACCCGTATTCTACGTATCATAGGATCGTAGAATATTTATTTCTTTCACATACGAAGTCGTATGGTCATGTAACTTTGGGAGACGACTATTGGGGTCATTTCCCATGTCCATGATTTTTGCCGATTTTTAAATGACCATTTTACCCCTAGTTGGCACTGTTTTGGTCATAACTTTTGACTGGAAGGGAATTTTGACCTGAAACCACTTCAATTGGCTCCGGATGATGGTTTACAATTCCGTAGAGTGGTCACATTAGCCAAAAGGGCTTACCGTTTGGGAGATATGGCTGAAACAAGTTTCAGATGGTGAAAAACAGCTTAATTGGGCTTAGCCGGGTAATTAGCAGCTAGGCCCAGAGGGGAATTTCGGGTTTAGAGGCATAGGAGGGCTGATTAGGGTTAGGAAATCGCTTTCATTTTAGTTTTGAGCCGCCACAAACCTTCTTGAGACCTTAGTAATGGCTTCCATCCTCTAAAACCACTCCAAAACACATTTTTAGTGAAGATTAAGCCTAAACTACATCAAAACAAGGCCAAATAGAAACAGAGCAAGGTTGGAGCTGCTTCTATACATAGGAATTCGACCCAATCAGAGAGTATTTCAGATTTGGTGTTTTATTTTGTGGCCAAGGTGAGTGATTTGCATAGTTTTTGCACTAATTACGGTAATTAAGGGTAATTAGTGAAGATTAGCGAATTTATACACTAATAAATTCTGGAAAAATGTTTAGAAATTTGAAAATAATATTTTATGACTCTTTTAGAAAATTTGGACGATTTGATTAAGTTTTACTAAGTATGTTCTTAAACATGATTAAGAGGGATTATGGGAAAATGTGAGGTTTTAGCCACTTTTGATCCAATTTGATTCATTTGAATTGTTGTTTTGCTGTTTGTGGTTGCTATTACATGTTGTTATGACTCTATGGTGTATTTTATGATTGATTAGAAGTGTTAGATTTGTCAAAAACGCCGTCGAATGGCGTAAAATACTTGCTGGAAGAGTTGCAGAAAAGTGCAGGTTCTGGACCGGATCGGATCGGATATGGAGGCTCGGATCGGAAGAGTTGAACTGGGCAAGGGATCTGATCGGATCGGAACTTGACACTTGAGACAACTGGCAAAAAGGAAGGCCACACTAATTGAACTGGGATCGGATCGGATAAAGGAGGAGAGATCGGATCGACTTGGAGACGCAGGGCTCGGATCGGAATTTAACCTTTGGGAGAACTAGCAAGAGGGAAGGCCACGCGGATCAGATGGCGAAGGAGGGATCGGATCGGAGCACGTGAAGAACGAAGGAGCGGATCGGAGCGGAAGCACGAACTGGAAGGGAGATGGCACCCGACCCGACCCGAAGTGGAATACCCGACCCGAACCGATGCGACGCTGTGGACCCGAACCGAACCGCTACAGGAGAAGACTACGAACCGACCCGAAGCAGAGGACCCGACCCGAACCGATGGCTAGAAGGAGAACCCGAGCCGACCCAGTATTGACCAATAACCCGAGATGCAAAGGTAGTCCAATATGGGAAGTTAGAGCTTAGGATCCAGTTAGGAACCGATGAGTTCACTTCATGATTGGGCTTTGCTGCGGGACGTGTGCCAAGGGGCTATCGATGTCTATGATTTTGGATCACTATGTATGGGAAGTGCGTGAACGGATTCAGGGCTGCAATGGCCTAGGTACGACTAAAGGGCTATAGACCAATGAAGTGGGGTCATTTGTAAAGATTTGGTCATGACTCCATGTGGTAAGCTTGGTAGTAGCAGTAGTTGTACAAGTCGAACTCCGTCACTACTTCAATGGGTCTAGTGATTGACAGTGGTGGACATCGTATGCTTTACGCACTGAGTGAGAGATGTGAGGATGGTTGCTATGGTTGATTTGTTTGCTATCATTACGACATGCACACCCTACCCCCGTATTCTTACACTATTATTATGGCACCTTAGAGTATTGTACGGTATGTGGTACTAACTCTTTGGTTGCAGGTCCAGGTTCAGGTATGGTTTAGTATACCTGTTATTATTCTGTTTAGATGCTTATCGCTCATACCAGGATTTATGTATGACCCAGAGTTTTATGTCTCTTCTTATTACTCTGGGTGCTCACACGAGCAGACTAGAGACAGGTTAGCTGGTGATGCACGGGTAGATGATCCGGAGACGAGCAGGAGGCTTCCACGAAATATATATATAGTATTCTCCCTGTGTTGTTGAAGATCACTGTTTGGGCATTAGTGGTGTATCTTCTACTTTAGCTTTCTTTTGTTTAGAGACAGTAAAATTGGAAAGTTGTAATAAGCTGTATTTGGATTTCCACTGCTCTGATGTTGATGTTGATTTTAGTTATCAGCTTATGCACTGTCTCACCTGTTTTATGTCAAGTATATTATTATTATTATATTTTATTCCATGCGCTGTGAGACATTCTACAGGTTCCTTGATTTGTTCATTCTCTTCTTTCCTTTCTTTGGCAACCGTTCCGTGCTAGTCGGGCACGTGTACAGTGCACTTTCGGAGGAAATACCGGCTGGTGCGGGGCGGGTCGTCACACTTGGTATCAGAGCTCTAGGTTGCGTAGTTAACCTAGGGAAGTTATCAGGGAGAGATAATATACGTATACGAGAGAGCGTATTTGTGATTACTTTGGTTTTTAAAAGCTATATATATACACTATTAGTAGTATAAGAATGAAGTCGTACTGCACTAGCACCACTATGGGGTCATTAATCGTTTCCTTTTTCAGATTGACGATGAGCCGATATACTAGAGGTGCTGGTAGGGGAGCCAATAATGGGAATGCTGCTGACATGAGGACGATGTTTACTGACCTCAAGAGAGAGATGCTTAGAGATGTACAGAGGGCAGTTCCCAATGGTGGTGGTCCAATAGTGCGGGCGCCGAGAGTCGACTTCGCCAAGCTGAATAAGGATTATACTAGCCTTGGTGGGAAGCCGTTCCACGGAACGGAGTCGTCTACGGAAGTTCAGGATTGGTTGGATAGTTGCGAACGTGTCTTCGAGGATTTGGGTATCGAGGATGCGATGAAGAGAAAGCTAGCGTCCCGTCAGCTGCAAGGGCGGGCAATGAATTGGTGGAATGCTATAAAGGCAGCTACTCCCGAAGATCAGATTACTTGGGGGCAGTTTAAGGTTCGCTTTAGCGAGAAGTTCATTCCAGCTACTCAGAAGTCAGTGCTGTTTAAGAAATTCTTGGAGCTCAAGCAGAATGGCAGAGCTGTCTTGGAATATGTCGCTGAATTCGACACTTTGTCAAAGTATGGGTTATCCCTTATTGATACTGCCGAGAAGAAGAATGAGAAATTCATAACTGGTTTGGATCTGTACTTGGGGGAAAGGCTTATTAACCACATCGATGAGACGTTTGAATCGATTGTGGGGAAAGCATTAAGATCAGAAAGTCTCTACCCTAAGCCAAAGACTGAGGTTGCACTTGTAGAAGAGCCAAAACCACAAGCAAGTGGTGGAGGCAAGGGTGGTTCCCAGAATAAGAGAAAGCAGAATCAGACTAAGGATGGCCAGAAGAAAACGAATAAGCAAGATGTTGAGTGCTTCAGCTGTGGTAAGAAGGGCCATTATGCTAGTAATTGTCGGGCCAAGCCAGCGGACAGGAAGCGCTTCAACTGTGGTCAAATGGGACAACACATGGACAAGTGTCCAAAGCCCCCTAAAGAAAAGCAAATGGTGAAAGCATATGCTCTTAATGCTATTCCTTCTTCGTCAAATGCCCCAACTGTGGCAGAAAAGGGAAAGAATGTCGTTATTCAAGGTATGCTTTCTGTTTATGATGTTCCTGTTAGAGTTTTGTTTGATACCGGAGCTTCCAGTTCTTTCATATCTAGTGACCTAGTAGATAGGTTGGGATTGGAGCCCGAGATTGTCGATAGACCTTTGGTAGTGACGAACCCGATTGGTGGTTCGACTAGCCTTAGTATGATTTGTCGTAATGTGGTCTTATCGAGTCATGGATGCATGTTTGTTTGTGATTGCTTTGTTTTGGGCTTTACTGGGTTTGGCATTATTTTGGGAGTAGATTGGCTCCGAAGATACGGGGTGGTGGTAGACTGTGAGGGCTTTTTGGTGATAGCTAGAGCGGATGATGGGCGGAGGATAGCGTTTGGTGGTCTACCCAGTGAGGGGGTATTGGCTAGTTTTCTAAACTCCCTCGACATTCCGCATAGTGAGTTGTCAGGTTTGCCCGTGGTTGGCCAGTATCCGGATGTTTTCAAAGAAGTGACCGGACTTCAAACACACCGAGAGATTGAGTTCCGTATTGATTTGATAAAAGATGCCAGACCTATAGTGATGCCACTTCGTCGTATGGCACCAAGGGAGCAGCAAGAGCTCGAGGTGCAAGTCAGCGATCTTTTGAAGAAGGGATTTATCAGAAGGAGTGTTTCTGAATGGGGAGCACCAGTTGTGTTTTCTACCAAGGCGGATGGTTCCCTTCGTTTGTGTGTAGACTACCGCGAGTTGAATAAAGTGACGAGGAAGAACAAGTATCCTCTACCGCGGATAGATGATTTGTTCGATCAGTTGAGTGGCACGAGAGTATTTTCTCAGTTGGATCTCGCGACAGGTTTTCATCAGCTTAGAGTGGAAGCTGAGAGTATAGCCAAAACGGCATTTCGGACACCGTCTGGATTTTATGAGTGGTTGGTCATGCCATTCGGGCTGACCAATGCCCCAGCATATTTTGTGGATCTTATGAATGGGGTATTCAGAGATCAGTTGAATAAGTTTTTCCTTGTGTTCGTTGATGATATTTTGGTCTATTCAAGGACAGAAGAAGAACACAAGGAACATTTAAGAATAGTGATGGAGGTGTTGAGAAAACACCAATTGAAAGCAAAGTTTTCTAAGTGTCACTTCTGGAAAAGGGAAGTGAGGTTCTTGGGCCATGTTGTATCAGAGAATGGTATTGCTGTGGACCCGGCGAAGGTGGCTACGGTACAGGACTGACCTACGCCCAAGAATGCAACAGATGTAAGAAGTTTCTTGGGGTTAGCTGGATATTATCGTAAGTTTATCCAAGGTTTCTCCAAGATAGCAGCACCATTGACCCAGTTGACCAAGAAGAATCAAGCTTTTGTCTGGGAAGAAAGGTGCGAGAATGCATTCAAGAATCTGAAAGAAAAGTTGACATGCGGACCAGTGTTAGTCATTCCTAAAGGGAATGAAGAGATGACAGTATACACGGATGCCTGTGGTACCGGACTGGGTGCTGTATTGATGCAAGGCGGTAGGGTTGTAGCTTATGCAAGTCGGCAATTGAAACCGCACGAGAGAAGATACCCTACCCATGATTTAGAATTGGCAGCGATCGTTTTCGCATTAAAGATGTGGAGACACTATCTCTTGGGAGAAAGATTTGAGCTGTTTACAGATCATAAATCGTTGAAGTATCTCTTCTCCCAGAAGGATCTAAATCTCCGGCAACAAAGGTGGTTAGAGTTCTTAGCTTCCTATGATTTCAACATCGCATATACACCGGGAAAGGGCAATGCGGTGGCTGATGCATTGAGTAGGAGACATGCCAGCTTAGGGGCTATGTTTCTAGAATGGAAGCAACTGGAGTATATAGCTGGGTTTGATTTCAGACCAAAGTGCGAATTGGATCCAGAAATGTTAGCAAGTTTGACGATCAGACCCACTTTGATTGAGCGGATCGGCTCTAGTCAGAGGGACGATCCTAACCTATTGGAAATCATCTCCAAGTTAGAGATGAGTATCGATGAGGAGATGAACAAGTATGGGCTTGATCGAGATGGATGGCTTAGAAAGAATGGAAAGCTTGTTGTACCCAATGTCAATGGATTGAGAGATGAAGTGCTTAGAGAGTGTCATCACTCAAAAATGACTATACACCCCGGTGGTAATAAGATGTATCGAGACATGAAGTAGACCAACTACTGGGAAGGGATGAAAAGAGACATTGGGAAGTTTATATCCAAATGCATGAATTGCCAGCTAGTTAAAGCTGAGCAAAAGAAGCCTAGTGGGTTGTTGCAACCATTAGAAATTCCCGAATGGAAATGGGAGCAAGTCTCGATGGATTTCATCGATGGTTTACCAAGGACTAGATCGGGACATGATAGCATTTGGGTAATTGTGGATCGATTGACTAAGAGTGCAAGATTTATACCAGTCAAATCGACCATAACGGCAGCTAAGTTGGCAGAATTGTATATGAAGTAGGTAGTGAGATTCCATGGAGTACCTAAAACCATTATGAGTGATCGGGACCCGTTGTTCACTAGTGGGTTTTGGAAGAGCTTACAAGAGGCTCTAGGGTCAGAGTTACATCTCAGTACCGCATATCATCCTCAGACCGACGGTCAGACGGAGAGGGTAAATCGTATTTTGTAAGATCTCTTGAGAGCTAGTGTATTGGATTTTGGTGGATCATGGGATGACCATTTGCATCTAGTAGAGCTTGCATATAATAATAGCTACCAATCCAGTATCGGTATGGCTCCGTTTGAAGCTTTGTACGGAAGACCATGCAACTCACCATCATGTTGGATAGAGACCGGCGAAAAGTTTATGCTTGGACCAGATGTGGTGAGGGAGACTTCAGATAAGATCAAGATCATTCAACAATGAATGAAGGCTGCCCAAGATAGGCAGAAGAGTTATGCTGATAAGAGGAGAAGAGACCTAAAATTCTCCGTTGGTGACTTGGTGTTTGTCAAGATTTCTCCGTTGAAGAGCGTAATACGATTTGGCAGGAGAGGCAAGTTGGCACCAAGATTTGTTGGCCCATTCCCTGTTCTTGATCTAGTCGGGAATTTGGCATACAGAATTGACTTACCAGAGAAGATGGCGGGAGTTCACAACGTATTTCATGTTTCCCAACTAAGGAAGTTCGTCCACGACCCAGATATGACTGTTTCACCTGATCAGATAGAGGACTTTGAAGTAGAACCTGAGGCGGTTGGGAACCGCAAGCCGGCCCGTATTGTCAAGCACGACATGAAGCAACTTCGAAGGAAGGCGGTGAAGCTAGAGGTTCAGTGGAGCGAGGATGAGAATGATTGTACTTGGGAGACAGAGGAGAACATTAGGAAGACATATCCAGAACTCTTTGCCTGGTAAGGTTTTAACTTCGATTTAGTTTTCCGCATGCTAGGATAGGCTTGTTTGCTTGTTTTGCATGTTTGATTGTTGTATGTGGTTGTTAGGCATGCGGGATCCTTTGTATGTTTAGGGTTAAGGAATTTCGGGGAGGAAATTTCTTAAGGGGGGGAGAGTGTAACGACCCGTATTCTACGTATCATAGGATCGTAGAATATTTATTTCTTTCACATACGAAGTCGTATGGTCATGTAACTTTGGGAGACGACTATTGGGGTCATTTCCCATGTTCATGATTTTTGTCGATTTTTAAATGACCATTTTACCCCTAGTTGGCACTGTTTTGGCCATAACTTTTGACTGGAAAGGAATTTTGACTTGAAACCACTTCCATTGGCTCCAGATGATGGTTTACAATTCCGTAGAGTGGTCACACTAGCCAAACGGACTTACCGTTTAGGAGATATGGCTGAAACAAGTTTCAGATGGTGAAAAACAGCTTAATTGGGCTTAACCGGGTAATTAGCAGCTAGGCTCAGAGGGGAATTTCGGGTTTAGAGGCTAATTAGGGTTAGGAAATCACTTTCATTTTAGTTTTGAGCCGCCACAAACCTTCTTGAGACCTTAGTAATGGCTTCCATCCTCTAAAACCACTCCAAAACACATTTTTAGTGAAGATTAAGCCTAAACTACATCAAAACAAGGCCAAATAGCAACAGAGCAAGGTGGGAGCTGCTGCTATACATAGGAATTCGACCCAAATAGAGAGTATTTCAGATTTGGTGTTTTATTTTGTGGCCAAGGTGAGTGTTTTGCATAGTTTTTGCACTAATTACGGTAATTAAGGGTAATTAGTGAAGATTAGCGAATTTATACACTAATAAATTCTGGAAAAATGTTTAGAAATTTGAAAATAATATTTTATGCCTCTGTTAGAAAATTTGGACGATTTGATTAAGTTTTACTAAGTATGTGCTTAAACATGATTAAGAGGGATTATGGGAAAATGTGAGGTTTTAGCCACTTTTGATCCAATTTGATTCATTTGAATTATTGTTTTGCTGTTTGTGGTTGCTATTACATGTTGCTATGACTCTATGGTGCGTTTTATGATTGATTAGAAGTGTTAGATTTGTCAAAAACGCCGTCGAATGGCGTAAAATACTTGCTGGAAGAGTTGCAGAAAAGTGCAGGTTCTGGACCGGATCGGATCGGATATGGAGGCTCGGATCGGATGAGTTGAACTGGGAAAGGGATCTGATCGGATCGGAACTTGACACTTGAGACAACTGGAAAAAAGGAAGGCCACACTAATTGAACTGGGATCGGATCGGATAAAGGAGGAGAGATCGGATCGACTTGGAGACGCAAGGCTCGGATCGGAATTTAACCTTTGGGAGAACTAGCAAGAGGGAAGGCCACGTGGATCAGATGGCGAAGGAGAGATCGGATCGGAGCACGTGAAGAACGAAGGAGAGGATCGGAGCGGAAGCACGAACTGGAAGGGAGATGGCACCCGACCCGACCCGAAGTGGAATACCCGACCCGAACCGATGCGACGCTGTGGACCCGAACCAAACCGCTACAGGAGAAGACTACGAACCGACCCGAAACAGAGGACTCGACCCGAACCGATGGCTAGAAGGAGAACCCGACCCGACCCAGTATTGACCAATAACCCGAGATGCAAAGGTAGTCCAATATGGGAAGTTAGAGCTCAGGATCCAGTTGGGAACCGATGAGTTCACTTCATGATTGGGCTTTGCTGCGGGACGTGTGCCAAGGGGCTATCGATGTCTATGATTTTGGATCACTATGTATGGGAAGTACGTGAACCGATTCAGGGCTGCAATGGCCTAGGTACGACTAAAGGGCTATAGACCAATGAAGTGGGGTCATTTGTAAAGATTTGGTCATGACTCCATGTGGTAAGCTTGGTAGTAGCAGTAGTTGTACAAGTCGAACTCCGTCACTACTTCAATGGGTCTAGTGATTGACAGTGGTGGACATCGTATGCTTTACGCACTGAGTGAGAGATGTGAGGATGGTTGCTATGGTTGATTTGTTTGCTATCATTACGACATGCACACCCTACCCCCGTATTCTTACACTATTATTATGGCACCTTAGAGTATTGTACGGTATGTGGTACTAACTCTTTGGTTGCAGGTCCAGGTTCAGGTATGGTTTAGTATACCTGTTATTATTCTGTTTAGATGCTTATCGCTCATACCAGGATTTATGTATGACCCAGAGTTTTATGTCTCTTCTTATTACTCTGGGTGCTCACACGAGCAGACTAGAGACAGGTTAGCTGGTGATGCACGGGTAGATGATCCGGAGACGAGCAGGAGGCTTCCACGTAATATATATATAGTATTCTCCCTGTGTTGTTGAAGATCACTACTTGGGCATTAGTGGTGTATCTTCTACTTTAGCTTTCTTTTGTTTAGAGACGGTAAAATTGGAAAGTTGTAATAAGCTGTATTTGGATTTCCGCTGCTCTGATGTTGATGTTGATTTTAGTTATCAGCTTATGCACTGTCTCACCTGTTTTATGTCAAGTATATTATTATTATTATATTTTATTCCATGCGTTGTGAGACATTCTACAGGTTCCTTGATATGTTCATTCTCTTCTTTCCTTTCTTTGGCGACCGTTCCGTGCTAGTCAGGCACGTGTACAGCGCACTTTCGGAGGAAATACTGGCTGGTGCGGGACGGGCCGTCACAGAACCCAATCGCGAGGAACAGAGGTAGCACACTACAGTATACATTTGTTGTAATGCTTGAATTCAACCAGAGAAAGCCGTAGAGAAAATAACTGAAAACCAGGTAGGGCCACCACGCACAGAAAGCAGCACAAGATCGCTGGAAACAATACACAAGGCAATTCGAAAACCACTAAAAAGAAATCCAGAGCAACACACCATGATCTCGAACTGGCAATCAACAATAACCTCAGTCGACCCCGTGACTCAAACTACATGTTTGTTAATACACCATGCAATGTAAAGCTCCAATTCACGAGGTAATCAGAAGTAGCACACTAAAGTGGTCGTTCGAACGAGGAAACCGAAAGCAAACAGGAACAAGACATAGAAGTTATTCACAGAGGTCGATTCAAGGCCATCGCGTATAGGTTGAAGTTGAAATAAGGAGTGAGGTAATAGATTTATGGAAAGATTGATGACGAAGGAAAATAAAAGGGTGCGAAAGGAAGGAAGGGTTCATATCTAGAATAAAAAACAGAGAAGTTTCAAGGCTACTACACAGACGAAAACAGACAATGGGTTTTGTGGGGATGTTGAGGTAATTGATGAGCAGATAGATCGAAAAGAAAAGGGGAAGAAATGTTAAATTTGAAGAGAAAGATGTGGATGAGAAAAAAGAATTGTCTGTCGCCATTAACCATAGCCAGAAGCTCTCGAACACTTTTTTAGATTCAAATATTTTCAGCGTAAATGATTAATAGTTAATATTAGATAATTTATAATTAATTTTGATATTTAATTAATTTACAATTTAACAACCAAAACTAAGTGTGCTTTTGCGGAAAACCGAGTGGAGTATTAAACAGGATATGCTGGTGTACGAGGCGCACGTTTATAGGTGTTGTGGGTTATGCAGTTAAAGCGCTTAGCGGTTCTATAGCGGCGAAGGTGCAACAAGGTATAGCGAAGAAAAAGTGAGGATATAGCGAAGGTGTAAAAAGGTTCATTAAATGTAATATCAAATATTAAAAATTAATTAATCATCTTTCTCACATTATATGTGTATAAGAAACCAATACTAATTAATCTTATATAAGAAAATCAAGTAATACCACAGTCATGCATGCTAAATTTGATGACTATAACTGACTGTTACCATATATTAGATACTTATGCCTTAAATGTAGTCCTTTATGCTAAATTTACCGAATCTTTTAAAAAGAGAACTAGTTAACTCAAGCTCTATATATTAATACTGCTAAAGCAGATGCTAAAATGCCTTGTATTAACGCGTGCAGTAGAAAATTGTGGGGCTAAAAGAAGATCGACTGTTCATCGGGACAAAATTGAAATAGCATATCGGTTAAAAAATGCCACGGAATATGGCGGTGATATTGCGGGGCTTTAGTGGGATTTTAACTACATAGGCCGAGGAGATGTTCAATTTGTGATTTTTAATTTAATTTTTTTACAGTTTTAATTATTTTTATTGTCGTGCAATACACCATTAATTATAACAAGTAACAGTATAGAAATTGATACATGCAAATTAACTATCTTAAAAATACGACGATAAATGTGTAGACAACATAATAGTAATACAATTATCTAAAATGATTGTCACTATGAAGAGGGGGATCCAATGGTGGCAACCTCCTAGGTGAATGCAAGGCAACGTCCATACCACAGCAGGTAAACAATAGCATACCTCGTTTATTATTTGAATTTGAACTTAGAAAACAAACAGATATGATAGTTACAAACTGCATCTAAAACACTTTATTTTGTAGAGCAATTTGATACAATCACAATGCAGAAATCGCATTTAAACTGACCTCATTTACACGTATTATTAATGTTAGCTATTTATAAAAACAATAAAATATTGTGAAGGATAAAATTAACAAAAATATATCTGTAAGGACAAGAGGCTAAAATTTTAAACATAACGACAAATTTTAGTGTAAAGTATAAAATGATAGTGGGCCACTGAATTCCTCCCTTTGTATTAAAATTTGTCCTTATGGTTAAAATTTTAGCCTCTTGTCTCTAGAGGGGTGCCTGTAAATGGCAACAAGGAATTTCATCTCCTTCTTATCTGCTTCCTTATGCTTAATTCTTCTTCTTCGTTCTCCACTAATTTTCTGCTTTTCCCTCTCTCTCCCTTTCTTTCGTAATGCGTGGGTACCCCTCCGATAATCGCTCGACTCTACCAGACCTTAGCTTTTTCTTGGATCAGATCTGAGCTCTAACTACCCTTATTTTCTTCAACCTATCTCCATAGCACTCAACTTCTTGAAAAGCTTCTGACTTCCTACCTGACATCACGCAGTGACTATTTCAGATAATATCCTATTCGTGAGCTTTTCAACTGGTGATTATGGTGATGCTCTTGAAGTCTGACATCTTTGTGGAGCTTCACGGTAAGTAGTAACTCCTAGATAGCAGATTTGGTTCGTGTTTCGACGAATCTTTGTCTGTGATGGCATATATTGACTGTTTAGGTATTCAATGTTCATTGTGTTGACATCTTGTTGGTAGATCTTGTTAGTCGGTGTTTTGTTTTGGGATGTTTTAGTAATTGTTGAGGTGCTTGGTTCTCTTTTGGATTTTGTTGGAGCTTGGCAATGTCAGGAATGCAGTTTTATATGGTGCTGTGGAAGAGGCAATGATTTGTCCTCAATGTTTATGCTCAATTTGGTGTTGCTCTGGCGTTCAACTGTCATCCACGTGAAGCTTTGGCTCAGACCTTGGCTATTTTGTTCGATGGAGTAACTTGCCTAATCGTTTCCTGTAGTCATGCTACTTGGTTCAAGTTATTGCCACTTCCTCATGGTATTCGTTGTGTGATGTTCTGGTAAAGGCACGTCTCTCGATGCATTTGATTTCATCACTTTGATGATCTGCCTAGACGTATGGATCTTACTAGGTGACCGTGCTGAGCATGTGCTTGCACGTGCTTTGCGTGGATCAAGAATAAAGGACTCTCTATCCAATGTAATTTTTTCCCTCTGCTGCAGTTGTCCTGAAAGTTCTGTGCATCTTTCCTGTAGCAGTATGTTCTTGCACATCATGGAGCTGCTTTTGCAGCCTTACAAGTCAACTCGTGACTAATGGGTTAATTTATTTCTGCAGTTTACTAGTACCTGTTGTATTATTATTTAGTTCACGGATGTAATCTCACTACTCTGTGTAATATGAAATGTAAACACATGTAATAAACTCTCTGCGTGGAGATGAACCAATGGACGGTCCACTATAATGCCGTAGGCGGTGGATGGTACACCTAAAAAAATCGAATTTAGCTGGCAGGTCAATAAAATCACCTGTCCTTTATTGTAATTTTATTATTAGTCATAATAAAAGAGTGTTACGGAACACTGTAAAAACCGGTCGGCTACGCCAAAAAAAAAATTAGCCTCTTGTCCTTATGGATATTTTTTTTTGTTAATTTGTCTTTGTGCCTAAAACCCCTTATAAAAAATTAAAAATAATTACATTTGGCATTATTAAATTATTTTTAAAATATGTCTAGCATGTTTATTAATTCTCAAACCAAACTTTTAAACTAGCACAAAAAACTCAAAAATAGAAAAAAAATAGAATTTTGGAAGTTAGAAAACTTTCAATTTCTACATGTTATAGACTATTAGTATGATGCAAAATATTTCTTCAAAATGCACTTAAAAATTTAATATGTAACATTCTTTTTTAGATTTATTGAAGGTTTAATTTGATTCCAAACCCAAATTTTTGGCTCAACATCTCGAAATGTTGGTTCCAACCCTCGACCTTTTAACTGAACAATGCACAACTTTCCTACTTGCTTACCGTAAAAACAGAATTCTAAATCACTTTCGAAATTGTCTCATTACTAAACTCACTTCCTAGATCTAGGGTAGCTGCACAGCCTAACGAGTTCAATTGCAAATTTAAGGACGATGTATCTAAGGATATGGTGGGATTATTGGATTTAGAGTCAATATGTTGATTCTCTATCTGGTGTAAATCGATTTTGGTTGTGGTTGACAGTTAGACGGTGCTTGCAGGTTTGAAATTCTCTAAATTCTGCCTTTATCAATGACACTTCCCCTCTACTCCTTCAATCATCTCATTGCAACAAAAAGAAGAGCCAAAACTGATTGCGAGCAACTCTTTTTGTTCCTTCTGTTGATCCATAGCCTTTCCCGTTTTAAACTTCACACTTTATTTCTTGTCGATTTTTTTTTTTGAAATGATAAAAAACGGCCCAAAGCCCATGAACCGGGAACAAAGCCCGAACCACAAATACAACACAAACTCTATGGCATAACCCTAGCCGCCACATAATTCTCATTGCCAAACCCTAATGAGAAAACACTTGAAATGGAGGACTCCATAGAAATCAACTCCTCCTTCTCCAAGGCGAATTCTAGACGAAATTTTCTATGACTTCGCTCCTCTTCTCTTTAGATCCAAGCTTGTTAGTGTCTTTATTGTCTCTTGTACAACTATCTCTTTCACTTGTACTTCGAGGGTTTGTATCCAACGGATTTGAGCTTTTTGAGCTGTCAAAGATTATCTTCTTCCTGAAAGGATCTCTAATGACGTCTGAGGTTCCACTCCTGCTACTTTCACCTTCTAACCAGCTAGGGAGATGATAGATCTGGTAATTTAGTAAGCTTTTGTAGTGACTATCGCCAATTTTCTGTGAAAGAATGATTTTTCCTTCTGTCTTCTTTTTTCTCAGGTGATTTGAGGATCTGGATCACTGTTGAAGGTACCTCCCCTGTATCAGGTAAAAGCACACATTTACTATTCGATTTAGTAATAGAATCATGCACAATACATGCTGAGTTATGTATACTTCCCACACAGATATATGGTTTGATAGCGGGGTTGATGGATGCTTCAGGAAGGAAGCCAGATCTATCATAATCACTATATCTGACCTCTAAATCTACTCTGCGAGTGATCTGGTCTTTGATATCTGCACCAGGCAAGTGAAAAGATTTAATATTCTTATTTTTAGCCAAACTAAAGTTGTAGTTAACATTAGTATGATAACTCCCTTTGTTGCTAGATCCACTGGTAGCATGATGGGGATTAGCTTCACCAGAAGGAGATTTAGAGATCATTCTGCTGGTGTTCTGCTTGCCATTAAGTAAGAAATCTTCCACTAGTTTGTCACTGTCATTGTTGCTATTATAATGACCCTAGTTATGCACTTTGTCATGCAAGTGACTGTTATCTTTTTGCAAAACAATATTACTATCATATAGAATAGTATTCCAAACCTGAGTACAGCTAACCTCTTTACCTGTGTGCAACCTTTGATTTCTCTCCCTCCACATAAAATATATGGTTGCAGACAGTAAGACACAAGCTTTTTTGAATTTGGTGGTCTTGAGCTTAAAAAACTTTAAAATATAATCCAGATTATCCCTAATGTTAAGAGTAGCATAGCTTTGATTGAAACCCAAAGTACTTTTGGCATTAAACCAAATGTACTGGGAGTAACTACAATCAAAAAATAAATGTGTGGAGCTTTCATCCTCATTTTTGCAAAGTAAACATATTTTATCAGAACCTTTGTTCCAATTGCAACACCTATCTCTAGTGGGAAGTTTATTTAAAATGGCAAAATAGGCACAGTGAGCCATTTTGGGGCAATTAGATTTGCTCCACATAACTTTATGCCAATCCACTTCAACCTCACCACCTTGTAAGAATTCCCAAACTTTTTTGAATGAAAGTTTGTCCTTAGAACAAAGGTTCCAACACCAGTGATCTTTATAACAATTATGATCAATATGAATACCATAAATAGCATTTTTGAAAATTAAAGCAGCAGGATTGTTTTGAAGGCTCCAACAGTTATTTAAAATAATGTTATTAACTCTTTCATTAACCCCACCCAATATGTGCAAGTTATCCCAACCTAGAAGGTTTATTAAAGAATTTCCACTAAATCTTGGATCAAACCATAAACTGGTCTGAGTTCCATCTTTGAACTTTCTATAAATGAGATTTTTGCCCACATTTCTGCAATCTAAAATGTTTTTCTAGATGTATGAATGGTGATTTTCTTTTCTGGCCAACCAAAAAATTTTATTTTTAAATATTTGGCTCTTAGCCATCTGGCCCATAGAGATTTACCATCCATAAAATTCCAAAACAGTCTAAATTTGCTAACATCAGCTATATCTCTTAAGTTCCTAAGCCCAAGCCCACCAAACTTTCTAGGTTTACAAACTGTGTCCCAAGCAACCTTATGATATTTACCTATCCAAATAAAATTAGAGCAAATTTTGTCAATTTTATGAATGACATTGGCTGGTATGTTGTGTGTTTGAACCCAATACATGATCATAGCAGTGATGACAGTGTGGGTGAGTTCAAGTCTACCAGCTATAGATAATAGTTTGCTAGACCAACCATCTAGTTTACCTTGAATCATGTCTATTAATATGGAACAGTCCCTATCATTAATAGAGTTAATACTTAAAGGGAGGCCAAGGTATTTAACAGGAAGATTACCTTCCTTAAAATTCAAAAGATGCAAAATATCAAGCTTATTACTAGCATATTTGCTGAAATAAATTTTGCTTTTGCTCTCATTGACAGCTAATCCTGCATACTTTTCCATATTTTTAAAAATACTGTGAACAACAATAGCACTAACTTTGTCTTCTTTAAGAACTAGGAGCATATCATCAGCATATAGTAAATGTGTAATGTGAGGCTTGACTCTGTTAATAGGTTTAATGTTTCCCCTGATCACTTCAATATCCATTTGCATGGAGAAGTATTCCATAACTATTGAGAAAAGGTAAGGTGACAAGGGATCACGTTGCCTTATCCCCTATTGCTATGAATAAAACCTTTAGGGGAACCATTAACCATGACTGAGTATGTTACATTGTTGATGCATTCCTTTATCAGAGCACAAAACCTGTTGTTAAACCCCACTTTTTGCAGAATATAAATGATAAAACTCCTGTTAATTTTATCAAAGGCCTTATGCAGATCAATTTTAATACACATAAGGTTTTTATTCCTCATATTGAAGTTCCTTATTAGCTCATGAGCTAATAAGGAATTTTCAGAAATCAATCTGCCTGGTGTAAAGGCACTTTTATAGTCAGAAATAGTAAATTTTTAAAAACTTTTCAATCTATTGCAAAGCAAAGAGGAGATAATTTTGTAAACAAAGTTACAACATGCTATGGATTTGTAATCCTCTAGTCCAGAAGGGTTTTCCACCTTAGGAATTAAGGTCAAAAAAGTATGGTTTGTGTTCTTTAGTATTTTTCCTGAACTAAAGAATTCATTTATTGAATCACACAAAATATACTGAATATCAACCCAATGTGTTTTATAAAACTTGGCTCCAAACCCATCTGGACTTGGACTTTTGTCAACATTAGTATTAAAGATAATGTTCTTAATTTCATCCTGCCTAATACGTGCTAAAAGAATATCATCACTATTGCTGTTCACAATATATTTAAATTCTAAATCAGGAAAAATAGTAGGATAGTCATTGGTATTGTATAAGGAATTGAAATAAGTAATAGCCTCTGACTCAATATTAGAGGCTGTGTTAATTATATCACCATTAGCATCCATTAATTTACCAATATTGTTCCTATTTTTCCTGCAAGACATTTTGGTGTAAAAAAATTTACTGGCTTCATCTCCAGCAGTCAACCAATTTACCTTGGCTTTCTGTTTAAGATTAACAGAATTTATATGAAGAGCATTAACCAATTTGGCCTGAGAATTAAAAAAAATCTCAGTCTTGGTCTTGTCTGAGCTATCTTTGTCAAGATCATTTTGGTACCTCTCACACTCATCCCTAATAGCTTTAATGTCGTTATTGTTTCTAGAAGAGTTCCAACTTTTTAGATTCGTTTTAACCATCTGCAAAGTTTTATTGAATTAGTATTGAGCAGTTCCAAAAATATTATTATTAAAACACTTAGAAACAACCTCTTTGTAATTATGATCATACACTCATCCATTCACAAGTCTAAATGGGGTATTGCTATGAATATCCTTATCTAACTTAAAAGAAACTAGAATAGGTGTATGATCACTGGTGTTTTGAGGCAGGGTACAACACTTAATGTTGGAGAAGAGGTTGATGAGAATCTGGTTAAATAAGACCCTGTCCAGCTTGCAATGAATATTACTGAATTTTCCAGACTTCTAGGTATATTTATTGCCAGAGATGATTGGTGCAATTTTTCTAATTTTGAAAAAGGAATAGTATTACCTCCTCTTTTTTCAAAATAGTGAAAAACTGTGTTAAAATTCCCCAATAACATCCAAGGCTTTTTAATAATATTGCTGAACTGCTCAATGCAACTCCATAACATATTTCTTTCATTTTCAAAATTGGAAGCATATATAAAGGTGGTAACAATTTCCAGACCACCTTTATTTTTAAATGTGCAGTGAATATACTGCTTATCAATGAGATAATTGATGAGGGCCCAAATGGCAGGATTATGAAAAACCATAATCCTTCCATTTCCACCCATCAAATTATTATTAATAATGTTCCAATTTGAGAAAAATCTAGTTTGCAGATCATTAATCCTAATATCATTCAGTTTATGCTCAACTAAACCTAGAATACTAGGCTTGTACTTGTTTATAAAGTTGACCAAGTCTAACTGTCTAGCAGGGGAATTGAGACCCCTAATGTTCCACACTATGATATCCATAAGAATAAAATATAGAAAAATAGGGATATCACCTATCTAAGGTGGACCAGTGCTTCTGCTGTTGTCCCCTCGTCCCTCTGGCTGTTTGCCACTCCTTTTGAAGCTGGTGTTTTTCAGCAGCTTTGAATTGTTTTTCCCATTTAGTATTCTTGCTAATGTATTTTTGTCTAAAATCATGATCCTTTTTTTCCTCTGCGTCTTCTACTGAAATTATGTCTGTTAGGCTTTTTGTCCTGCTCTTCTTCTACTTTTTTGGTGATGCAGGTTTAGAGGACTTAGAGCCAACCAATGCATGATTGATTGCCTTTTGTATGCTATCCTCAGTAATAGGAGAAGATTTAGACGGAGCGAGGCTTTCAGCCAACAGAGATTCATTAGTGAAGATGGGATCGGCCGAAAGCAGATCAGCGCATTCAATTTCATTTCCTTTCGTTTTTACTTTTTCCAAATTTGTAATTAAACTTGGATTCTCCTTTGGGGGTGAGACCTGAGCTTCTGAAATCCCCCCTATGTTTGTTTTGTTTTTCAGTCAATGCAGAGATTTGATCATTCAATTCTAAAGATGCAGTGAAACTGACATCTTTAATTTTGCATTGATCATTTTCTTGCTGCTTGCTTTGGCAAAAGCTTGCGGAATTCTACATTTGTTGGATTACTGGTGATTCTGAATTACCAGATTTGGGTTGGAAGCGTCGATATTCATGTATTCTTCCTGATTAAGCACCTTTTTGTGTGCATTGATTGGAAGATTTTGAGATAATCTTTGTGGGCTAATTCCTGCGTTTAAATCTTGATCAAGATTTGTAACTTCCTTTGGTGATTCGTTCGATTCTTTGTTATGTAAGCAATTTCTGAACGAGTGTCCAAAGCACTTACAAAGCTTGCATCTATCAGGAATTAGCTCATAGGATATCGGCTGAGAGATAACCTCTCATCATGCATGTAGATCGATGCTTCATTTGGTAATTCAGCGTCAGCGCCGAGCTCAACAAGAATTCTAGTGTAACTCAGGCGAGTTTCTTTCGTCGTTTGTTCATCCATCTTGTGTGGGGTTCCGATTAAACCCGCGATGGCGCTGAAAACTTCCTTATCCCATAATCTCAGATTAAGCTCAGGTAGCCTTACCCATACGGGCATGGTGCTGAGCAAGTCGCGATCAAGAATTGATTTCTTGGTCCGTTTCTTTAATATGATTAGTTTTCCGTTGATGAAATAGGGTCCTCCCGTTAGTAATTTGGCACAATCTTCATAATTAGTGAAACTAATGATGAAGAATCTATTTTCTCGAGTGAATATTTCGAATGACCCTGTCGAATTCCATGTTCGGATAACAAAAGCTCTAAAGTGATGATAAGGGGGGCGCTTACCAAACACGTAGGCTATAACTGACATCTCCCATTTTCCTTCAGTTAGTGCACTAGTTTCCTCGCTAACGATAACAATCTTTTCCTCACTTGGTAATTCAGTCGGCTCTATATAACTCAGATCAAAATAGGTACTCTGTCCTCCATTCTTGACCATGTCTGCCCATGACGAGACCTTTCCCTCTGATGGCAATCTGTTCTTGACCGGTTGTCTAATTTCTTGATCAGGTCTGACTGGATTTCTAGGCTGAAACCTTTTACCATTTGAGGTAGGAAATGGTTTGTACTTATTTCTGACAGGGAATTCGTTGGATCTTCCAGCGCCCTATCGAATATGTGCAGAATCATTTGTATTATGCTTAGGTTTTAGCCCTTTCTTGCGGTTATTAACTGTAGTGAAGCCTTCTTCATCAACAAAGAAATCAGGAGAATAATGAGGAAGGTTGCTGTTAGGATTGGGGGAAGATGGGGGAGGAGATGAGGAGACCCCTAACTGATTAGGGCAATTGTCGAAAATAGGATTCAAGAAAGACTTATTGGCAGCCATGGCTGCATAGGACAGGAGGTTGTTATTTTTTAGAACAACTATGATTAAATTATTGTATTTTCTTGTCGATATTACTGCAATTCCATGTGACCGAATTTTATCTGCAACAATAATTACTCTAGTGATTTTTTTACAGGATTAAGCTCTTATTGTCACCCAAGCATAGGTTTTGGGTGAAAATTTATCAATCAATGCATTCCTCAGTTGAATTTGTTATTTCAAGCGAAGAGATTATCGATCTGGCTACAGAAGATTCGGCAGAAGAATTCGGTAGCATATTAAAACCTTGTGGAAATATTCTATTTCAAATGCCATTAGCATCGAGTATTAATTCTTATGAGGTTTAATTGCTAATCGAAACGTCAGTTATTTCAGGTATACAATATCTCCTGGCTTTAGTTACAATGTAAATATATTAATTTTTTTAATCTTTCAGCAACAACCTAAGCTAGAGCGGAAACTTCTATTTGCAGGGTTCCGAAGCCTTCGAAACCAAAGCATTCTTGCAAACTTTAAGCGCATGCTACATTGTGATGGTTGAAATTATCTTGATCTCTAATGTTACATTTACAAAGTTTAAATACTAAACTGGTTGTTAGGGAAATTTCACCTTTGCGGAAGTGATCAAGATCTTATTCACCACATTACTTAAAGATGATTTCTATGGAAAACAACATAGATATGAAATTACATGCACAAACACAAGATATTCCACTCAACCACCCTCTTTATTGATTCAATAACAGAAACAAAATTTTTTACACTAAATGGATCAGAAAACAAAAGTAAACAAAGTACAAGAATCAATAACCCTATTGAGAAAGACAAAGAACATCTAGATGACTACAACTCTTGTTGGAGATGGAGAACAATGAAGAACGACGGCAAACCCTTAGACAATCTGGAGGCACCAACCCTCTTTAGGGCATAAGCCCTAAAGGCACAAGGCCTCTCAATCTCTCAACTCAATTTGGTCATGAATAATCCAATCCTAGAAGATGCTTATATAGAAGAATAGAAGAACTAGGCAAAATAACCAATTTTTCATCTCAAAACTTGTAGAATTTATCTCTAAAAGACCGGGTCAAAAACAAAAATATCACAGATAAAGATGAGAAAACCCAGATTAAAGTTATCTTCTCCAATATTCAATCTTCAATCCTCAAACTGTATCCTTTACCACAAAGCCCTTCCAAGCACTGTCTTCTTCAACATACATGTGATTTCATGTCACAAATCACAACACTCCACCTTGATATGAAATCACATCAACAAACAAGTCATCCGACTAACATAAACACGTGATATCACAAATCACAAATTACTCCACCTTAATATGAGATCACATCAACACTCCAACTATCACCGAACAAGTCAACCTAGCTCTTTCTACGACACCTACTCTCAATTAAAACCAATCTCGATTATAAGGCAATGAGATACACCCCCACACCTCGATTTCAGGGGAATGAGATACACCCAACAACCCCATTTTAGGATAACGAGATACAGCCAATCAATATGAAAGGACTACGACCGCATCTCAATTACAAACATAACCCACCGACTGCAAAAGATGTATCTACCACTTGAGCTGCACCGTGCAAAAACCCAACGGTCTAAAAGCGCTTGCAATAACAAAAAATCTCTGACTTGTGGATTTTTCCACATCGACACCTGTCTACCACTTGATCTGAGCTTCTTCCTCGATCACACCAGATCCTTCGGGCATCATCAACGTAAAGACCCAAGTCGAAAACACGAACTGAATCACCAACGTACAGGCAAATTAAACCAATTGCCAATTTTTTCGTCTTTTTCCATCTTCTTCCACTTTCCCTCATCCACATCTGAGGGCTTCATTCCATCTCCATCAATCAGATCATGAAGATCATTGAGGTAAAACACATACTCCATATTAGGCTTCCATATCCCTTAATTTCTATCATCAAAAATAGCCATCTTCAGAAACGCCATCATATTTGACATAAAAAATCGAATGTTCCAAACAAAAATCAAATTTTCTAGACCAAAATCACTCTATGTTTTGCAATGATCTAGCTCTGATACTAACTATTAGGGAAGTTGCACTTTTGCGGAAGCGATTAGGATCTTATTTACCCAATTACTTAAAGACGATTTCTATGGAAAACACAACAGACATGAAATTACACGTAAAAACACAAGATATTCCACCCAACCACACTCTTTATTGATTCAACAACAAAATCAAATTTTATTTATGCCCAGTGGATCAAAAACCAAAAGTAAACAAAGTACTAGAATCAATAACCTTATTAGGAAAGGAAAAGAATTTCTAGATAACTATAACTCTTGTTGAAGAAGGAGAACAATGAAGAATGATGGTAAACCCTTGGATAATCTGGAGACACCAACCTCTCTAGGGCACAAGCCCTAGAGGCGCAAGACCTCTTTATCCCCCAACTCAATTCGATCATGAATAATCCAATCCTAGGAGATTCTTATATAGGAGAATATAAGACCTAGGTAAAATAACCAATTTTCCCTCTCAAAACTTGCAGAATATATCTTTGAAAGACCGGGTCAACAAAAATATCACAAATTAAAGATGAGAAAAACTAGGTTAAAGTTATGTTCTCCAATCTTCAATCTCAAACTATCTCATTTATCATAAAACATGTCCAAGAATCGTCTTCTTC
>JASFAX010006954.1:0-28888 GCA_030737875.1 Allium sativum | reverse complement strand
AATTATCACAAATTTACATAAACTATGTATGTCGTCAACCTAAACATAAAGGTGTCACCTTGCATAACTACGGATCCAATCATAAAGGTGTTAACTTGCGTAAACTATGGATCCATATAAAGGTGTAAAACTTGCATAACTATGCATGTCATAGTTTCAACATAAAAATGTCAACTTGAATATGGATCTAAACTTTAAAGGTGTGAACTTGTATGTATGTGAATCCAATTATCACCTAAACTTGCATATGAACATAATACTTATACGAACTAGCATATGTTCCACATCCATATTCGTATAAAAACTGATGTTATAAACATAGGTGATTGGCATACAAAAAAGGGATTCATTGACAAAAGTTAACATCATGAACTACTAGCATATATTTTAGATCCAAACATAACATCACATATGAAACTTGCATAATCATATTAACTTGCATAACATCATATATGAAACTTGCATAAACATATTAACTTGCATAACATCATATATGAAACTTGCATAATCTTATTAACTTGCATAATTAACATAGAATTACAAAATAACATCATAGCTTTACAACATATGTAATAACATCGCAGATTCACAACATAACCATATGATCCCAAATCATAACTCAACCAAATTAAATTGTTAATTGTCTTATTAAAGAAATCAAACTCACAAAAGGAAGATCTTGCGTTCTGAAATCTGAGTTCTGAAATTGATTTAGCTCGCCTTTGTAGTAGATTCGTTATTGTTCAGATTAGAGTTGAATAGAACTGAATTGATTAGCTTTGATTTCCTCTAGTTGGGGGCGGCTGCTCTAGGTCTCAAGACGACAGCATGATGGCCATGATTCAGATTTTTATTTGATTTAGGGGTTGAGTCTACTAGTGTTTATATAGAGTTTAGGATTAATTCAGGCCGTTAGATTTAACCTATAATAACCACAACCGTTCAGTCAAGCTAGAGTTATCTTTATTGACTCAGCAATGAGTTAGAAATGACTCAGCAATGAGTCAATATGGACCAAATTGCACCAGAAAGCTGTGCAGGCTTTCTGCTCGGCCTGGGCGCACTTGGCAAGTGTGCCAGTGCAATTTTGTACTGGCGCACTTCACAAGTGCGCCGGTGCATTCCGGTCAACTTCCGGTTTTTCTGGCCAACTTCGTTCGTCCATATCTTTCTCATACGACATCTGCTTCTCACAAACTCGGACTCTATCTCAACCAGAATTCCAAGACGAACGCAATGGTACAACCCGTTCCCCTTAATTCTTATCTTAAAAATTAAGTATTATTAAATTTGTTAATTTAATATTCTCAGAAAATATGGGGTGTTACATTCTCCCCTACTTAAAGGATTTCGTCCCCAAAATCTCTTAGTCAAGAAGAACGTATCCTACCAACCAATCACCCATCTACTCAACCATCAACCATAAGCAACCATTGTCCTTGAAAATTCCTAATGCTTTTTCATGTACATATGCATGTTGTGTGTATATGTTCGTATACTAACGCAAAATCAGGTGGTCTACTGATTCAATCGACCTCCTCAATGCAAATAATGATAGTGCCATGTATCCATCATGTATGCAAAGAACCCTATACATATCATTACTACATGTGTGCAGAACCATTAATTCAAATGCAACATCCATATGATACATCCATTATACATCCATTTAACTAAATACATCCATTTATACGAAATATGCAATATGAGAGTGACTGAGCTGATCTAGTGCCTAAAGTGTGTGTATATGCATCCACGAGCGTCCACTAGCAAACACTTGCATCCACATGCATCCATCAATCGTAACATGTCTCAAACACATGTTTCAACCATAGGACTACCCTACCTAAAGGTCAAAGATACTAGTGAGAGGACATACTAAAGATAAAACGAGTACAAGCTGAGCGATAAAGGAGAAATTAAAAGACATACCCTCGAAAAGAAAAGGGTACAATGAACGCATCTGCTCTTCCGTCTCCCAAGTAGCGTCGCTCTCATCATCTCTCCATTGTACTTTGGCTAGCCTGACCTCTCGATTCCTCAACTTTTTAATCTCCGACCCAAGAATGCATGTAGGAGCTCGTCGCATCACGCTCTATCTCCACCTCTCTAAGCAAGCTCGGCTCTACCACTTCCGGGGTCTCATGCAAGCACTTCCTCAAATGTGACACATGGAATACGTCGTGTACACCACTAAGTCTCTCGGGCAACTCCACTCTATACGCCATCTGTCCAATCCTCTCCTTAATAGGAAACATCCCTACGAACCTTGGTGCTAACTTCCCAACGGACCCAAAGCGAACGACATTCCGTAATGGAGACACCTTGATAAAAACCATGTCCCCAACGCTAAACTCAAGATCTGTCCTTCTCTTGTCTGCATAAGATTTCTGCCTATCTTGCGCCGTCTTCATCCTCCTTCGAATCAAATCGATCTTTTCTGAAGTCTCTCTTATCATATCGGGTCCAAGCAAGATCTTATCCGTAGATTCCCACCAACATGTAGGCGAACGACAGGGTCGTCCATAAAGAGCTTCAAAAGGTGCCATGCCAATGCTAGACTGAAAGTTATTATTATACGCGAACTCCACCAAAGGAAGATGCTCCTCCCATGTACCTCCAAATTCTAGGACACATAACCTCAAAAGGTCATCTAGAATACGATTCACCCTCCCGGTCTGGTCGTCCATATGAGGATGATATGCGGTGCTCAAACATAACTGAGTCCCTACCGCCTCTTGCAAGCTCTTCCAAAACTCGCTAGTAAAGATGGGATCTCGGTCGCTCACTATACTGGATGGAACACCGTGCAATCGAACTTGCTCTCGAATATAAACAGAAGCTAACCATGGAGCTGTCCTCTTACTCTTTACGGGTATGAAATGGGCGCTCTTAGTAAGTCTGTCTACCACAACCCAAATCCCCGTATTACTCATTCTCGATCTTGGCAACCCTTCAACAAAATCCATCGAGACACTATCCCACTTGTAACACCCCACCTCCGCCAGGGTGGCTCTTGCGAGCAACTCTGACTTTGGTGGGGCGTTTTAAAACAAGGTAAACATGCATAATGATATAACAAGGCAGGACATGACATATATATATGTAAATAAACAGAGTAAGTAGATAAAACAGCGGAAGAATTTTAAACCATCTCAAAAACAAGTCGGTTACATCATAATGTCAATTTCCCAAATAAACAAGTCTAGTACATAAAATAACATCATCTGAAACTGGGAAGGAAAACATAAAAGTAGCTATCCCCAAAGTGGAAAAACCATAGCGAGCTCAAGTCCAAAGCATACATGAGCTATCCAAGAAAGCAGCTAAGATCCAAGCTAGGCTCCTGTATTCTCTCCCTGAGAACCTGGGGGGGAAACGGAAGAAAAGAGGCGAAAGAAAACAGGTCAGTCAAAAAGACTGAATAAGCCCTGCTACGATCAGTCTATAAACTAATAAAGTTAACAGCATGATGGAAACTGAGATGATCATAGATAACAACATACTGGTATGATAAATTAACTACAAGATAGATAGAGGTGTCATCGCATAAACAAAGTTAAGTTTTGCACCACGGTGTACTAGCAAACCAACATAACAGGTATTGATCCCTTGGCCCAAGCTTTGACCCAATAACATGAAGTGACCTTAATATAAGGTCCAACCAAACGGTCTAGTCGATCGGCTCCCTATAAGCCTAACACGTCAAGTGTTGGTGTCCATACGGCCCACATATGGATGTAGTCAGACTGTGCTGGGTCCACCTTTGGGTGTATCAAGCCCTCAGGTGTCAACCCCAGACACTGAAGCAATAATGCACAGTCTAAACCTACTGGTACCCGTGCCTCGAGTTTGTCCAATACCGGATTACGTGCACGTCCGTAGCCCGCCTGGACCCTCACCGCTGTACCACTCAGCCGTCGCTTTGGTCGCTTACATCAGTCCAGTAATCGTGCCCCGCCCTAGCCTAGCCTCTAGGGTTGTGATGATACCAAACTGGGATTACTGCTGGAACAGACCACGTTGCTAGGGTTTCCTAAGAGGGTTAAGTGCGATTTAACCCCTCACTAATCATGGATTAAATTGGTTAAGTGTAACCGACAGTTCACAACTTAACCCCATTTCAATCCCTCAAACCCCCAAATGGATTAAATTGGTTAAGTGTAACCGACAGTTCACAACTTAACCCCATTTCAATCCCTCGAATCCCCAAATTGGTTAAGTATTAGTGGACCCTGACTTAACCCTAATCATGAGGCATTAATTAGTTTAATGCACCTTAACCTCTCACATTAGACTTTGTTGTGGTTACCTAGTTAAGCCGGTGGGTTCCGGGTAGATTTACACCACAACTTGGTCTAACCTCGGGTCTTGGCACCACATGACCAACTTCTCACATTGGGTCCTATTGTTTGTAGCCACTAGTTAAGCCGGTCGGTTCCGGGTAGAATTACGCTACAAATTCAACCCAACCTCGAGTTGGCCACACTTATGTTTTCTAAGTGTCATGTCCACTTTATTTCAAAACATAATTACAAGTCAACAAATACTTGGGTAGACCTAACTTAATAGGTAAATTCCCAAGGGGTAGACCTAACTTAATAGGTAAATTCCCAATCTTATATTTTCATGTATTTTAAGTTTACCCAAACCCCCCCTCCCCCCACGTCATTCTATCGCTTACATATTCGTAACAACGCATAAAGGATAGGAAGAGGGAACTTGGCATAACATACGTGATGAACTTGCATATCACAACAAACATGCATAACATGTTAGACTTGCATAACTTAGCATAGTGAACTTGCATATTACCATAAACATGCATAACATGTTAAACTTGCTTAACATGGCATATGGAACTTGCATAAACACGCATAACTTGTCAAACATGCATAACATGTCATTGTGAACTTGCATAAGCACGCCTAACTTATTAAACATGCATAACATGGCATAGCGAACTTACATAAACATGCATAACCCAATAAACTTGCAAATCATGGCATAGTGAACTTGCATAAACATGCATAACTCAATAAACTTGCAAATCATGGCTTAGTGAACTTGCATAAACATGCATAACCCAATAAACTTGCAAATCATGGCATAGTGAACTTGCATAAACATGCATAACTCAATAAACTTGCAAATCATGGCTTAGTGAACTTGCATAAACATGCATAACCCAATAAACTTGCAAATCATGGCATAGTGAACTTGCATAAACATGCATAACTTGTTAATCTTGCAAATCATGGCTTAGTGAACTTGCATAAATGTAACACCCCGAATTTTAGTTAATACTAAAATTCACTAATTACAGGATAAATAATCTCAGATGTGGGAATTGGGGGTAACGGGCTGCGTCATTGCGTTCGTCTCGGAAAAATACGCGAAATAGAGTCCGAGTTTTCGAGAATCGGAGTCCGTATGGCCTAGTTTAGGCCCAATGAAGTTTGCAGAAAAACTAAAGCTAAAAACAGATTTAAAGATTTAAAATCAGATTTCAAAATGGGGCCAGCGGGGGTAGGCGGGAAGCTTCCCGCCCTAACCATGTCGACAGGGCTGTCGACAGGCCTGTCAACAGGGGGGTCGACTTGCCTGTCGACTTGCCAGTCGACATGGGCGCGGCGTCCAGAGAACCTGGGTGCACCAGGTTGGGCTTTAGGCTGGCTTGGAGGGCTGGGTTCTAGAGATTTCCTAAATCTAACGGACCTAATCTAATCTAGGGTTAATCTAAGGGCCTAAAACACTACCTAATCCTATAAATAAGACCCTAACCCTACCCTAATTCATTCATAATTAGATCTTGTAACTAAACTATGGCAAAATGAAATTTGATCATGGCCTCCAAAAATCAATGAAGAGAGTTGCAAGCTAATCAACCTCTAATCTATTCTAAGCATCTTAATCCTCTTCATTTGGAGTGCAAAATTGCTAGTGGTGAGTACCTATAGCTTTAATAATCAATTGTTAAATTGATTATGGTAGGATGTGATAAGACATGGCTATGTTTGTGGATAAATGGGTTTATGCAAGTTTGTATGATATGTGATTTGCAAATTGTATGTTATATGCAAGTTTAATGCCATGTTTTATGATGCAAAATATTATGTTCAACATTTATGCATATGTAACATGTTATGCAAACTATATGAGAGAGTATATGCAAGTTATATGTAATATGATATGCAAGTTATACATGGGGTTTTATGCATGCTAAGTGTTTGGTTTTATGCATGCTAAGTATGTAGTTTTGTGCATGCTAAGTAATTGGTTTTATGCATGCTAAGTGTTTGGTTATATGCAAAGTTATGATGCAAGTTCATATGCAAAGTTATGATGCAAGTTCATATGCAAGTTTAACATGATATGCAAGTTATGCATGCTTATGCAAGTATGTGAATGCTTATGCAAGTTATGTATATGCTTAAATGCAAGTTTAACATGATATGCATGCTTATGTGAGTATGTGAATGCTTATGCAAGAATGTGAATGCTTATGCAAGTTATGTATATGCTTAAATGCAAGTTTAGTGTGATATGCAAGTTATGCATGCTTATGCAAGTATGTGAATGTTTATGCAAGTTATGTGTATGCTTAAATGCATGTTTAACATGTTATGCAAGTCATGAGAATGCTTATATGCAAGTTCAACATGTTATGCAAGATATGTGTATGACAATATGCAAGTTTGGGTTATATGCTAAGTTGGGTTTAATGTATGTTCATATATGCAAGTTGACACCTTTTGAACCCATGATAAAGTTATATGCTATGTTGGTTAAACCCATGACATTTGTGGTGAATCTTCCCTTTATTATGTCATGTTATGAGACGAATTACGTGGGGAACGATGGGGTTAATATGCATGTTAATAAAGTGGTGTGAAATGGTTATGATTAAGCATACCATAAAATGAATAAGCATAAGTGGGAATTTACCTATTGAGTTAGGTCTACCCGATGGGAATTTACCTATTGAGTTAGGTCTACCCATGTTATGGAATTGGGAATTTACCTATTTAGTTAGGTCTACCCATATTCTTAAAAATGTGATATTAATTAGGGATAATTAATATGGGGGTGATTAATTAGGTGTAATTAATCGACTAAGACACGAGGTTGGACTCATTTGTAGCGTAAAACTGCCCGGACCCAACCGGCTTAACCAGTTGCTACAAATGTTAGCCCAATGTGAGAGGTCTTAGGCACAAACTAAATACGTGATTAATGTAAAGACACGAGGTTAGACTCAGTTATGACATAAGGCTGCCCGGACCCAACCGGCTTAACCAGCGGTCATAAAAGATAGTCTAATGTGAGAGGTCTTTATGAGGATCACGGTCTTAATTAATTAAGAAACACTTAACCAGATTAGCATGTAGTGGGACATGAGGGTTAAGTGGGTGCCTTGCGTGGCATGTAGTAACTAGTGGGGGTGCCCTGGATGGCATGAGGAAACTAGTGGGTTGCCTTGGGTGGCAATAGAAAATACGATTAGAATACTTAACCAAAGTGGAACATGTAATTAAAACATGGGTGAAGGGTTAAGTAAGTGCTTTGGGTGGCACGTGGAAATCTAGTGGGTGCCCTAAGTGGCAATTTAAATATGATTGATGACTTAACCAGATCTTAACATGTAAGAGGGCATGACTATATAAGGGGTTAAGTGGGATGCACTAGATAAAAGTAGCAAGCTTAAGTAGTAGCTTGTGGGGGCCCATTTCAACCAATATCCCAAACGTATCTTTGTGGGCTCGACTCTAGTCGAGTGACGGGACACGCATATTGGGCTTGACTATAAGTGGCCAAAACGGGTTAGCGGTGGCAACGCAGGATCAACGGGTTTCATATGCGTGTGTGGACCCGGGCTGGTTGGTAAGTCGTTGTTGCATCGTGTAGATATAAAGCCGTGCACAGTTGATATTATCTGGTAGCCACTTTGGGGAATGATACACCCCCTTTGTGGGACCAGCACGGGTATCTACGGTAGGGAGCCGATCGCTTGGGAGTAGTGGGTACACCTAGTAAAGATAGGGGCAGACGGCACCTGTGTAGGGGTACAAGAAACTACTGGGTAAAAATTACTAAGTACACTTAGTGGGATCAACCTTTAAGTAGGAATTACTCTTGGTGGGTAGAACTGGTGTGGTGCAGTGTAAGAATTACCTTTGGGTGGGTAGATCTGGGGTGGTGTAAGCTAGAAATTATCCTTGGGTGGATAAATGCGTCTTTTCGGTTATCATAGTACATCCGGTGTTTAGTTGGCTACTTAGTGTAGTCATTATCCCCAGAGGTACCGTACCTTGTTTATGTCATACCCTAATTACTTTAATGGTTGTATTGTTAGGGTTATAGGACTCACTCAGACTTATGTCTGACCCCGTTGTTTTTATCTTTTTCCCAACCCTCAGGTTTTCAGAGTGGGCCTAGCACTAGTGGGCTTGGATCAGACCGCTATATCTATCTTTTGGGCTTGGACCGTAGAAGTAAAGCTCGGTTTATCTTTTCTATTATGGCTATTGTCTATGTAGTGGGATTATGTACTTCTATTTTATCAGGATGGATATTATGTACTTGACTCTTGTTATGGTTTTGTGATGTAACCAAACATGTTTTACTCTCCGCTGCAATGAAAGGATGTTTTAAATTTTCAAGTATTACTTATATCTGTCTTGTTGTAATTTTTCTGTTCTATACTCACTAAAAATACTCCACCAAAACTAAGGCATTCCCTTAGTGAGTGACCTTAGCGGGTGTGGGGTGTTACACGTGGTATCAGAGCTTAAGGTTACCAGAACAGATAAAATTTTTAGAAAAACTATTTTCTAAGAATATTTTTGGAAAGGAGTATTTTCAAAAACATGTCTTTTAAGAGAAAAGTTTTTGAAAGAAAAGCATAATCCCCGATAGCCATATCTTTATTTTTCGAATTCTCCGTTTTGAATCTCTTCCTCTCTCGATTTTGAGCTTCCCCTCCGAGTATAGATGACCTTTCTAAGATAGATAAGAATGGAAAACCACTTCAAGGGACTTAGACGTTAGTCGGATTAGAAGTTGGTTCAAGAAGGAGGAGGACTGGTAGGTACCTATTAGATAGACGATGGGAGGAAGGCTCAAATAGTTGATGTTTAATGAAAGACGAAACCTCATTTTGATGGGAGGTTATGAGTGGAGAATGGGAAGAAGAGGGCTAGTAGTTATCCTTTTGGAGGAATAGGACATCTTATGAGGATTTTCCAAAGAGGTAACGGCAAGGTACGGAATCTCCTGGAGGGTGGTTGTATTCCCTTACGACTAAGGTACCAGATGGGGATAGGACCGTCTAGGTTGGAATTTGGATTTCTTGATTATCCGATTCGAACTTTATTTGATTCTGACGCATCGAGTTCGTTTATCTCATCATTGTTAGTTGAGTCACTGCACTTAGACACCAGTTAGTAGATGATCCCTTGGCTGTTTCAAACCCAATTGGGGCTCCATGATGTGTTTGGGTTTGAAAGTCGCGATACTTAGCGTTGAGTTTAGATGTGATGCTTTTGGGCTTCACGGGCTATGGGTTAGTTTTGGGCATGGACTGGTTATCCAGTAGGGGTGCCATTCTTGATTTTGAAGGGAGAGTTGTTAGGCTTATGACCCGCTTGGGTAACACTCTCGAGATCTCTTGTAATCCCATAGAATCGGTTATGCTAAGTTATCTAGAATCGCTTGACACGTCGGTCTAGAGTTTGCGATCTGTTAGAGCGGTCCGGGAATACTCGGATGTGTGGGAGGAGGTGAAGGGCTTACCTCCGAAGCGGGAGATTGACTTCCGAATATATCTGGTGGATAATGCTAAACCAGTATCTTAGCCAGTGTGCCACATGGCTCCTCATGGGAGGAGGGAACTCCATAAGCAAGTAGGCGATTTTCTTGAGAAGGGGTTCATAAGACGAAGTATATCGGAGTGGGGTGCTCCAGTAGTTTTTGTCACGAAGGCGGATGGGTCCCTCAGACTTTGTGTAAGCTAAAGAGAACTAAATAAACTCACAAAGAAGAATAGACACCCATTGCCAAGGATTGATGATCTCTTTGATCAGTTGGCTGGCGCCTCAGTATTTTTGTAGTAGGACTTAGCCACGGGATTTCATCAGTTGAGAGTGGCTGAGGATAGTATAGAGAAGACTGCCTTTAGGACTCCGGATGATTTTTTTTATGAGTGGCTGGTGATGCCATATGGTTTGACGAACGCCCCCGCATACTTTGTTGACTTGATGAGAAGGGTGTTCAGGGAGTACCTAAATAAGTTCGTGATGGTCTTTGTGGATGACATCTTGGTCTTTTCTAGGAGCGAAATAAGTTTTCGTATGTGCTCAATAGGGTGAGCAAAGCCAGTTATGGGAAAAACGGTGGTCTTAGGGGCGAGACTGGCGAGGACATCCAGGGTTGGACAAGGGGCTTAATTATTTAGCCGTTTTTGCTAGTATCATCTCACGTAGGTCGCCTGAACTCGAAGGAGATATCCCTTGGGTGTTTGTCTGATATTGGTTTAGGCCTTTGGGGCTTGCATTTGGGGGATGTCGAGTTCGACTAGGGTGGTCTGCGTGAGAGATGGACAGTTGTGATGATTTTGGATGATATCCTGGTAGAGAAGAGCATGCCCTACATTTTAGGGAAGTGTTGGAGACTCTTCGAGCGCATAATCTTAGGACAGTAAAAGTGGATGGGATTCTTAGCATCCTATGAGTTTGAGATAGCGTATACCCCTGGCAAGGGTAACATGGTGGCGGACGCCTTGAGCAGGAAGAGGTTGTCCTTGAGTCCGTTGTCCGTGGAACAACGAAGCTTGGAATTTATCTCGATGTTTGATTTCAGACCTTCCATTGATTATGTACCCGGTTTGCTAGCTTCCTTGGAGGTTAGACCTACTCTATTGGGGCGGATTGGGGAAGCACAGAGGGACGACCCACAGTTGGTTGAGTTGGTAGAGAGGCTCATAAGAGGGGGAGTCGTCCAGCCATTTGAGTAGGTACACCCTAGACGATAGGGGGTGCTTGCGTAGAGACGGTAGACTTTGTGTACCGCAAGACGAGGATTTAAGGAAGGTTATTCTTGATGAAGCACACCGTTCTAGGATGACCATTCATCCCGGTAGGGACAAAATGTACCAAGACATGAAGAGGGTTTTCTTCTGGGCCGGTAGGAAGAAAGATGTGGCCGAGTATGTCGCTCGATGCTTGGTGTGCCAACAAGTAAAAGCAGAGAAAAGGAAACCAGGTGGGTTGTTTCACCCATTGGAAGTTCCGCAATGGAAGTGGGATAGCGTCTCGATGGATTTTATTGACGGGTTACCCAGATCGAGGAAGGGTAATACAGGAATTTGGGTGGTGGTAGACAGACTTACTAAGAGCGCCCATTTTATACCCGTGAAGAGTAAGAGGACTGCTGCATAGCTAGCTTCAGTTTACATTTGGGAGGTTATTGGATTGCATGGTGTACCTTCTAGTATAGTGAGCGATCGAGATCCTATCTTCACTAGAGAGCTTTGGAAGAGTTTGCAAGAGGCGGTAGGGACTCCGTTGTGTTTGAGTACCGCATATCATCCTCAGACGGACGGCCAGACCGAGAGGGTGAATCATGTCCTAGAAGACCTTTTGAGGCTTTGTATCTTAAATTTTGGAGGTACATGGGAAGAGCATCTTCCATTGGTGGAGTTCGCATATAATAACAGCTTTCAGTCCTGTATTGGTATGGCACCTTTCGAAGCTCTTTATGGAAGGCCTTGTCGATCACCTACACGTTGGTGGGAATCTACGGATGAGATCTTGCTTGGGCCGATAAGGTTAGAAAGACTTCGGGAAAAGATTGATTTGATTCGAAGAAGGAGGAAAGCGGCGCAAGATAAACATAAATCTTATGCGGACAAGAGGAGAACAGAGCTTGAGTTTGATATTAGGACATGCTTTTTATCAAGATATCTCCGCTACGGAATGTGGTTCACTTTGGATCTGTTGGGAAGTGAGTACCAAGGTTTGTTGGGCCGTTTCCTATTAAGGAAAGGATTGGACAGATGACATATAGAGTGGAGTTGCCCGACAGGCTTAGTGGTGTACATGATATATTCCATGTGTTACATTTGAGGAAGTTCCTACATGAGACTGCAGAGGCGGTAGAGCCGAGCCTGCTTAGAGAAGTGGAAGTAGAGCGTGATGCGACGATTCGACGAGCTCCTACTTGCATCCTTGGGTCAGAGATTTGAAAGTTGAGAAACAGAGAGGTTCAACGAGTCAAAGTACGAAGGGGAGATGAAGAGAGCGACGCTACCTGGGAGACGGAAGCGAAGATGCGTTCGAGGTACCCTTTTTCTTTCGGAGGGTATGTCCTTTTGCTTCTCCTTCATCGCATATCTTGTGCTTATCTTATCCTTAGTATGTCCTCTCGTTAGTACCTTTGACCTTCAGATAGGATAGTCCTATGGTTGAAACATGTGTTTGAGACATGTTATGTATGATGGATGCAAGTGGATGCAAGTGTTTGCTAGTGGTTGCTCGTGGATGCATATACACACACTCTAGGCACTAGATCGGCTCAATCACTTCATATTGCATATTGCATAAAATTGTGTGTAGGAAGCTATATTTATGGGTGTATAATGATTGTGTTATCATATGGATGATGCATTTTGGTGAATGATTGTGCACTCATGTAGATATTGTATGTGTCGATAGGGTTCTCTCGCATACATAATGGATGCATGGCACTATCATGGTTTGCATATGTTCAGACATTAGATAGGGAACATATACACACACTTTTTGCATATGCTCATACATCATTAGAAATTGTTTTAAGGACAATGGATGCCCGTGTTTGATGGATTGAGTAGATGGTTGTTTGGATGGTAGGATATGCATTCTCCTTAGCTTAGAGATTTCGGGGACGAAATCCTTTAAGGAGGGGAGAATGTAACACCCCGAATTTTAGTTAATACTAAAATTCACTAATTACAGGATAAATAATCTCAGATGTGGGAATTGGGGGTAACGGGCTGCGTCATTGCGTTCGTCTCGGAAAAATACGCGAAATAGAGTCCGAGTTTTCGAGAATCGGAGTCCGTATGGCCTAGTTAAGGCCCAATGAAGTTTGCAGAAAAACTAAAGCTAAAAACAGATTTAAAGATTTAAAATCAGATTTCAAAATGGGGCCAGCGGGGGTAGGCGGGAAGCTTCCCGCCCTAACCATGTCGACAGGGCTGTCGACAGGCCTGTCGACAGGGGGGTCGACTTGCCTGTCGACTTGCCAGTCGACATGGGCGCGGCGTCCAGAGAACCTGGGTGCACCAGGTTGGGCTTTAGGCTGGCTTGGAGGGCTGGGTTCTAGAGATTTCCTAAATCTAATGGACCTAATCTAATCTAGGGTTAATCTAAGGGCCTAAAACACTACCCAATCCTATAAATAAGACCCTAACCCTACCCTAATACATTCATAATTAGATCTTGTAACTAAACTATGGCAAAATGAAATTTGATCATGGCCTCCACAAATCAATGAAGAGAGTTGCAAGCTAATCAACCTCTAATCTATTCTAAGCATCTTAATCCTCTTCATTTGGAGTGCAAAATTGCTAGTGGTGAACTTTAATAATCAATTGTTAAATTGATTATGGTAGGATGTGATAAGACATGGCTATGTTTGTGGATAAATGGGTTTATGCAAGTTTGTATGATATGTGATTTGCAAATTGTATGTTATATGCAAGTTTAATGCCATGTTTTATGATGCAAAACATTATGTTCAACATTTATGCATATGTAACATGTTATGCAAACTATATGAGAGAGTATATGCAAGTTATATGTAATATGATATGCAAGTTATACATGGGGTTTTATGCATGCTAAGTGTTTGGTTTTATGCATGCTAAGTATGTAGTTTTGTGCATGCTAAGTAATTGGTTTTATGCATGCTAAGTGTTTGGTTATATGCAAAGTTATGATGCAAGTTCATATGCAAAGTTATGATGCAAGTTCATATGCAAAGTTATGATGCACGTTCATATGCAAGTTTAACATGATATGCAAGTTATGCATGCTTATGCAAGTATGTGAATGCTTATGCAAGTTATGTATATGCTTAAATGCAAGTTTAACATGATATGCATGCTTATGCGAGTATGTGAATGCTTATGCAAGAATGTGAATGCTTATGCAAGTTATGTATATGCTTAAATGCAAGTTTAGTGTGATATGCAAGTTATGCATGCTTATGCAAGTATGTGAATGTTTATGCAAGTTATGTGTATGCTTAAATGCATGTTTAACATGTTATGCAAGTCATGAGAATGCTTATATGCAAGTTCAACATGTTATGCAAGATATGTGTATGACAATATGCAAGTTTGGGTTATATGCTAAGTTGGGTTTAATGTATGTTCATATATGCAAGTTGACACCTTTTGAACCCATGATAAAGTTATATGCTATGTTGGTTAAACCCATGACATTTGTGGTGAATCTTCCCTTTATTATGTCATGTTATGAGACGAATTACGTGGGGAACGATGGGGTTAATATGCATGTTAATAAAGTGGTGTGAAATGGTTATGATTAAGCATACCATAAAATGAACAAGCATAAGTGGGAATTTACCTATTGAGTTAGGTCTACCCCATGGGAATTTACCTATTGAGTTAGGTCTACCCATGTTATGGAATTTGGAATTTACCTATTTAGTTAGGTCTACCCATATTCTTAAAAATGTGATATTAATTAGGGATAATTAATATGGGGGTGATTAATTAGGTGTAATTAATCGACTAAGACACGAGGTTGGACTCATTTGTAGCGTAAAACTGCCCGGACCCAACCGGCTTAACCAGTTGCTACAAATGTTAGCCCAATGTGAGAGGTCTTAGGCACAAACTAAATACGTGATTAATGTAAAGACACGAGGTTAGACTCAGTTATGACATAAGGCTGCCCGGACCCAACCGGCTTAACCAGCGGTCATAAAAGATAGTCTAATGTGAGAGGTCTTTATGAGGATCACGGTCTTAATTAATTAAGAAACACTTAACCAGATTAGCATGTAGTGGGACATGAGGGTTAAGTGGGTGCCTTGGGTGGCATGTAGTAACTAGTGGGGGTGCCCTAGATGGCATGAGGAAACTAGTGGGTTGCCTTGGGTGGCAATAGAAAATACGATTAGAATACTTAACCAAAGTGGAACATGTAATTAAAACATGGGTGAAGGGTTAAGTAAGTGCTTTGGGTGGCACGTGGAAATCTAGTGGGTGCCCTAAGTGGCAATTTAAATATGATTGATGACTTAACCAGATCTTAACATGTAAGAGGGCATGACTATATAAGGGGTTAAGTGGGATACACTAGATAAAAGTAGCAAGCTTAAGTAGTAGCTTGTGGGGGCCCATTTCAACCAATATCCCAAACGTATCTTTGTGGGCTCGACTCTAGTCGAGTGACGGGACACGCATATTGGGCTTGACTATAAGTGGCCAAAACGGGTTAGCGGTGGCAACGCAGGATCAACGGGTTTCATATGCGTGTGTGGACCCGGGCTGGTTGGTAAGTCGTTGTTGCATCGTGTAGATATAAAGCCGTGCACAGTTGATATTATCTGGTAGCCACTTTGGGGAATGATACACCCCATTTGTGGGACCAGCACGGGTATCTACGGTAGGGAGCCGATCGCTTGGGAGTAGTGGGTACACCTAGTAAAGATAGGGGCAGACGGCACCTGTGTAGGGGTACAAGAAACTACTGGGTAAAAATTACTAAGTACACTTAGTGGGATCAACCTTTAAGTAGGAATTACTCTTGGTGGGTAGAACTGGTGTGGTGCAGTGTAAGAATTACCTTTGGGTGGGTAGATCTGGGGTGGTGTAAGCTAGAAATTATCCTTGGGTGGATAAATGCGTCTTTTCGGTTATCATAGTACATCCGGTGTTTAGTTGGCTACTTAGTGTAGTCATTATCCCCAGAGGTACCGTACCTTGTTTATGTCATACCCTAATTACTTTAATGGTTGTATTGTTAGGGTTATAGGACTCACTCAGACTTATGTCTGACCCCGTTGTTTTTATCTTTTTCCCAACCCTCAGGTTTTCAGAGTGGGCCTAGCACTAGTGGGCTTGGATCAGACCGCTATATCTATCTTTTGGGCTTGGACCGTAGAAGTAAAGCTCGGTTTATCTTTTCTATTATGGCTATTGTCTATGTAGTGGGATTATGTACTTCTATTTTATCAGGATGGATATTATGTACTTGACTCTTGTTATGGTTTTGTGATGTAACCAAACATGTTTTACTCTCCGCTGCAATGAAAGGATGTTTTAAATTTTCAAGTATTACTTATATCTGTCTTGTTGTAATTTTTCTGTTCTATACTCACTAAAAATACTCCACCAAAACTAAGGCATTCCCTTAGTGAGTGACCTTAGCGGGTGTGGGGTGTTACACGTGGTATCAGAGCTTAAGGTTACCAGAACAGATAAAATTTTTAGAAAAACTATTTTCTAAGAATATTTTTGGAAAGGAGTATTTTCAAAAACATGTCTTTTAAGAGAAAAGTTTTTGAAAGAAAAGCATAATCCCCGATAGCCATATCTTTATTTTTCGAATTCTCCGTTTTGAATCTCTTCCTCTCTCGATTTTGAGCTTCCCCTCCGAGTATAGATGACCTTTCTAAGATAGATAAGAATGGAAAACCACTTCAAGGGACTTAGACGTTAGTCGGATTAGAAGTTGGTTCAAGAAGGAGGAGGACTGGTAGGTACCTATTAGATAGACGATGGGAGGAAGGCTCAAATAGTTGATGTTTAATGAAAGACGAAACCTCATTTTGATGGGAGGTTATGAGTGGAGAATGGGAAGAAGAGGGCTAGTAGTTATCCTTTTGGAGGAATAGGACATCTTATGAGGATTTTCCAAAGAGGTAACGGCAAGGTACGGAATCTCCTGGAGGGTGGTTGTATTCCCTCACGACTAAGGTACCAGATGGGGATAGGACCGTCTAGGTTGGAATTTGGATTTCTTGATTATCCGATTCGAACTTTATTTGATTCTGACGCATCGAGTTCGTTTATCTCATCATTGTTAGTTGAGTCACTGCACTTAGACACCAGTTAGTAGATGATCCCTTGGCTGTTTCAAACCCAATTGGGGCTCCATGATGTGTTTGGGTTTGAAAGTCGCGATACTTAGCGTTGAGTTTAGATGTGATGCTTTTGGGCTTCACGGGCTATGGGTTAGTTTTGGGCATGGACTGGTTATCCAGTAGGGGTGCCATTCTTGATTTTGAAGGGAGAGTTGTTAGGCTTATGACCCGCTTGGGTAACACTCTCGAGATCTCTTGTAATCCCATAGAATCGGTTATGCTAAGTTATCTAGAATCGCTTGACACGTCGGTCTAGAGTTTGCGATCTGTTAGAGCGGTCCGGGAATACTCGGATGTGTGGGAGGAGGTGAAGGGCTTACCTCCGAAGCGGGAGATTGACTTCCGAATATATCTGGTGGATAATGCTAAACCAGTATCTTGGCCAGTGTGCCACATGGCTCCTCATGGGAGGAGGGAACTCCATAAGCAAGTAGGCGATTTGCTTGAGAAGGGGTTCATAAGACGAAGTATATCGGAGTGGGGTGCTCCAGTAGTTTTTGTCACGAAGGCGGATGGGTCCCTCAGACTTTGTGTAAGCTAAAGAGAACTAAATAAACTCACAAAGAAGAATAGACACCCATTGCCAAGGATTGATGATCTCTTTGATCAGTTGGCTGGCGCCTCAGTATTTTTGTAGTAGGACTTAGCCACGGGATTTCATCAGTTGAGAGTGGCTGAGGATAGTATAGAGAAGACTGCCTTTAGGACTCCGGATGATTTTTTTTATGAGTGGCTGGTGATGCCATATGGTTTGACGAACGCCCCCGCATACTTTGTTGACTTGATGAGAAGGGTGTTCAGGGAGTACCTAAATAAGTTCGTGATGGTCTTTGTGGATGACATCTTGGTCTTTTCTAGGAGCGAAATAAGTTTTCGTATGTGCTCAATAGGGTGAGCAAAGCCAGTTATGGGAAAAACGGTGGTTTTAGGGGCGAGACTGGCGAGGACATCCAGGGTTGGACAAGGGGCTTAATTATTTAGCCGTTTTTGCTAGTATCATCTCACGTAGGTCGCCTGAACTCGAAGAAGATATCCCTTGGGTGTTTGTCTGATATTGGTTTAGGCCTTTGGGGCTTGCATTTGGGGGATGTCGAGTTCGACTAGGGTGGTCTGCGTGAGAGATGGACAGTTGTGATGATTTTGGATGATATCCTGGTAGAGAAGAGCATGCCCTACATTTTAGGGAAGTGTTGGAGACTCTTCGAGCGCATAATCTTAGGACAGTAAAAGTGGATGGGATTCTTAGCATCCTATGAGTTTGAGATAGCGTATACCCCTGGCAAGGGTAACATGGTGGCGGACGCCTTGAGCAGGAAGAGGTTGTCCTTGAGTCCGTTGTCCGTGGAACAACGAAGCTTGGAATTTATCTCGATGTTTGATTTCAGACCTTCCATTGATTATGTACCCGGTTTGCTAGCTTCCTTGGAGGTTAGACCTACTCTTTTGGGGCGGATTGGAGAAGCACAGAGGGACGACCCACAGTTGGTTGAGTTGGTAGAGAGGCTCATAAGGGGGGGAGTCGTCCAGCCATTTGAGTAGGTACACCCTAGACGATAGGGGGTGCTTGCGTAGAGACGGTAGACTTTGTGTACCGCAAGACGAGGATTTAAGGAAGGTTATTCTTGATGAAGCACACCGTTCTAGGATGACCATTCATCCCGGTGGGGACAAAATGTACCAAGACATGAAGAGGGTTTTCTTCTGGGCCGGTAGGAAGAAAGATGTGGCCGAGTATGTCGCTCGATGCTTGGTGTGCCAACAAGTAAAAGCAGAGCAAAGGAAACCAGGTGGGTTGTTTCACCCATTGGAAGTTCCGCAATGGAAGTGGGATAGCGTCTCGATGGATTTTATTGACGGGTTACCCAGATCGAGGAAGGGTAATACAGGAATTTGGGTGGTGGTAGACAGACTTACTAAGAGCGCCCATTTTATACCCGTGAAGAGTAAGAGGACTGCTGCATAGCTAGCTTCAGTTTACATTTGGGAGGTTATTGGATTGCATGGTGTACCTTCCAGTATAGTGAGCGATCGAGATCCTATCTTCACTAGAGAGTTTTGGAAGAGTTTGCAAGAGGCGGTAGGGACTCCGTTGTGTTTGAGTACCGCATATCATCCTCAGACGGACGGCCAGACCGAGAGGGTGAATCATGTCCTAGAAGACCTTTTGAGGCTTTGTATCTTAGATTTTGGAGGTACATGGGAAGAGCATCTTCCATTGGTGGAGTTCGCATATAATAACAGCTTTCAGTCCTGTATTGGTATGGCACCTTTCGAAGCTCTTTATGGAAGGCCTTGTCGATCACCTACACGTTGGTGGGAATCTACGGATGAGATCTTGCTTGGGCCGATAAGGTTAGAAAGACTTCGGGAAAAGATTGATTTGATTCGAAGAAGGAGGAAAGCGGCGCAAGATAAACATAAATCTTATGCGGACAAGAGGAGAACAGAGCTTGAGTTTGATATTAGGACATGCTTTTTATCAAGATATCTCCGCTACGGAATGTGGTTCACTTTGGATCTGTTGGGAAGTGAGTACCAAGGTTTGTTGGGCCGTTTCCTATTAAGGAAAGGATTGGACAGATGACATATAGAGTGGAGTTGCCCGACAGGCTTAGTGGTGTACATGATATATTCCATGTGTTACATTTGAGGAAGTTCCTACATGAGACCGCAGAGGCGGTAGAGCCGAGCCTGCTTAGAGAAGTGGAAGTAGAGCGTGATGCGACGATTCGACGAGCTCCTACTTGCATCCTTGGGTCAGAGATTTGGAAGTTGAGAAACTTAGTGGTTCAACGAGTCAAAGTACGAAGGGGAGATGAAGAGAGCGACGCTACCTGGGAGACGGAAGCGAAGATGCGTTCGAGGTACCCTTTTTCTTTCGGAGGGTATGTCCTTTTGCTTCTCCTTCATCGCATATCTTGTGCTTATCTTATCCTTAGTATGTCCTCTCGTTAGTACCTTTGACCTTCAGATAGGATAGTCCTATGGTTGAAACATGTGTTTGAGACATGTTATGTATGATGGATGCAAGTGGATGCAAGTGTTTGCTAGTGGTTGCTCGTGGATGCATATACACACACTCTAGGCACTAGATCGGCTCAATCACTTCATATTGCATATTGCATAAAATTGTGTGTAGGAAGCTATATTTATGGGTGTATAATGATTGTGTTATCATATGGATGATGCATTTTGGTGAATGATTGTGCACTCATGTAGATATTGTATGTGTCGATAGGGTTCTCTCGCATACATAATGGATGCATGGCACTATCATGGTTTGCATATGTTCAGACATTAGATAGGGAACATATACACACACTTTTTGCATATGCTCATACATCATTAGAAATTGTTTTAAGGACAATGGATGCCCGTGTTTGATGGATTGAGTAGATGGTTGTTTGGATGGTAGGATATGCATTCTCCTTAGCTTAGAGATTTCGGGGACGAAATCCTTTAAGGAGGGGAGAATGTAACACCCCGAATTTTAGTTAATACTAAAATTCACTAATTACAGGATAAATAATCTCAGATGTGGGAATTGGGGGTAACGGGCTGCGTCATTGCGTTCGTCTCGGAAAAATACGCGAAATAGAGTCCGAGTTTTCGAGAATCGGAGTCCGTATGGCCTAGTTAAGGCCCAATGAAGTTTGCAGAAAAACTAAAGCTAAAAACAGATTTAAAGATTTAAAATCAGATTTCAAAATGGGGCCAGCGGGGGTAGGCGGGAAGCTTCCCGCCCTAACCATGTCGACAGGGCTGTCGACAGGCCTGTCGACAGGGGGGTCGACTTGCCTGTCGACTTGCCAGTCGACATGGGCGCGGCGTCCAGAGAACCTGGGTGCACCAGGTTGGGCTTTAGGCTGGCTTGGAGGGCTGGGTTCTAGAGATTTCCTAAATCTAATGGACCTAATCTAATCTAGGGTTAATCTAAGGGCCTAAAACACTACCTAATCCTATAAATAAGACCCTAACCCTACCCTAATTCATTCATAATTAGATCTTGTAACTAAACTATGGCAAAATGAAATTTGATCATGGCCTCCACAAATCAATGAAGAGAGTTGCAAGCTAATCAACCTCTAATCTATTCTAAGCATCTTAATCCTCTTCATTTGGAGTGCAAAATTGCTAGTGGTGAACTTTAATAATCAATTGTTAAATTGATTATGGTAGGATGTGATAAGACATGGCTATGTTTGTGGATAAATGGGTTTATGCAAGTTTGTATGATATGTGATTTGCAAATTGTATGTTATATGCAAGTTTAATGCCATGTTTTATGATGCAAAACATTATGTTCAACATTTATGCATATGTAACATGTTATGCAAACTATATGAGAGAGTATATGCAAGTTATATGTAATATGATATGCAAGTTATACATGGGGTTTTATGCATGCTAAGTGTTTGGTTTTATGCATGCTAAGTATGTAGTTTTGTGCATGCTAAGTAATTGGTTTTATGCATGCTAAGTGTTTGGTTATATGCAAAGTTATGATGCAAGTTCATATGCAAAGTTATGATGCAAGTTCATATGCAAAGTTATGATGCACGTTCATATGCAAGTTTAACATGATATGCAAGTTATGCATGCTTATGCAAGTATGTGAATGCTTATGCAAGTTATGTATATGCTTAAATGCAAGTTTAACATGATATGCATGCTTATGCGAGTATGTGAATGCTTATGCAAGAATGTGAATGCTTATGCAAGTTATGTATATGCTTAAATGCAAGTTTAGTGTGATATGCAAGTTATGCATGCTTATGCAAGTATGTGAATGTTTATGCAAGTTATGTGTATGCTTAAATGCATGTTTAACATGTTATGCAAGTCATGAGAATGCTTATATGCAAGTTCAACATGTTATGCAAGATATGTGTATGACAATATGCAAGTTTGGGTTATATGCTAAGTTGGGTTTAATGTATGTTCATATATGCAAGTTGACACCTTTTGAACCCATGATAAAGTTATATGCTATGTTGGTTAAACCCATGACATTTGTGGTGAATCTTCCCTTTATTATGTCATGTTATGAGACGAATTACGTGGGGAACGATGGGGTTAATATGCATGTTAATAAAGTGGTGTGAAATGGTTATGATTAAGCATACCATAAAATGAATAAGCATAAGTGGGAATTTACCTATTGAGTTAGGTCTACCCCATGGGAATTTACCTATTGAGTTAGGTCTACCCATGTTATGGAATTGGGAATTTACCTATTTAGTTAGGTCTACCCATATTCTTAAAAATGTGATATTAATTAGGGATAATTAATATGGGGGTGATTAATTAGGTGTAATTAATCGACTAAGACACGAGGTTGGACTCATTTGTAGCGTAAAACTGCCCGGACCCAACCGGCTTAACCAGTTGCTACAAATGTTAGCCCAATGTGAGAGGTCTTAGGCACAAACTAAATACGTGATTAATGTAAAGACACGAGGTTAGACTCAGTTATGACATAAGGCTGCCCGGACCCAACCGGCTTAACCAGCGGTCATAAAAGATAGTCTAATGTGAGAGGTCTTTATGAGGATCACGGTCTTAATTAATTAAGAAACACTTAACCAGATTAGCATGTAGTGGGACATGAGGGTTAAGTGGGTGCCTTGGGTGGCATGTAGTAACTAGTGGGGGTGCCCTGGATGGCATGAGGAAACTAGTGGGTTGCCTTGGGTGGCAATAGAAAATACGATTAGAATACTTAACCAAAGTGGAACATGTAATTAAAACATGGGTGAAGGGTTAAGTAAGTGCTTTGGGTGGCACGTGGAAATCTAGTGGGTGCCCTAAGTGGCAATTTAAATATGATTGATGACTTAACCAGATCTTAACATGTAAGAGGGCATGACTATATAAGGGGTTAAGTGGGATGCACTAGATAAAAGTAGCAAGCTTAAGTAGTAGCTTGTGGGGGCCCATTTCAACCAATATCCCAAACGTATCTTTGTGGGCTCGACTCTAGTCGAGTGACGGGACACGCATATTGGGCTTGACTATAAGTGGCCAAAACGGGTTAGCGGTGGCAACGCAGGATCAACGGGTTTCATATGCGTGTGTGGACCCGGGCTGGTTGGTAAGTCGTTGTTGCATCGTGTAGATATAAAGCCGTGCACAGTTGATATTATCTGGTAGCCACTTTGGGGAATGATACACCCCCTTTGTGGGACCAGCACGGGTATCTACGGTAGGGAGCCGATCGCTTGGGAGTAGTGGGTACACCTAGTAAAGATAGGGGCAGACGGCACCTGTGTAGGGGTACAAGAAACTACTGGGTAAAAATTACTAAGTACACTTAGTGGGATCAACCTTTAAGTAGGAATTACTCTTGGTGGGTAGAACTGGTGTGGTGCAGTGTAAGAATTACCTTTGGGTGGGTAGATCTGGGGTGGTGTAAGCTAGAAATTATCCTTGGGTGGATAAATGCGTCTTTTCGGTTATCATAGTACATCCGGTGTTTAGTTGGCTACTTAGTGTAGTCATTATCCCCAGAGGTACCGTACCTTGTTTATGTCATACCCTAATTACTTTAATGGTTGTATTGTTAGGGTTATAGGACTCACTCAGACTTATGTCTGACCCCGTTGTTTTTATCTTTTTCCCAACCCTCAGGTTTTCAGAGTGGGCCTAGCACTAGTGGGCTTGGATCAGACCGCTATATCTATCTTTTGGGCTTGGACCATAGAAGTAAAGCTCGGTTTATCTTTTCTATTATGGCTATTGTCTATGTAGTGGGATTATGTACTTCTATTTTATCAGGATGGATATTATGTACTTGACTCTTGTTATGGTTTTGTGATGTAACCAAACATGTTTTACTCTCCGCTGCAATGAAAGGATGTTTTAAATTTTCAAGTATTACTTATATCTGTCTTGTTGTAATTTTTCTGTTCTATACTCACTAAAAATACTCCACCAAAACTAAGGCATTCCCTTAGTGAGTGACCTTAGCGGGTGTGGGGTGTTACACGTGGTATCAGAGCTTAAGGTTACCAGAACAGATAAAATTTTTAGAAAAACTATTTTCTAAGAATATTTTTGGAAAGGAGTATTTTCAAAAACATGTCTTTTAAGAGAAAAGTTTTTGAAAGAAAAGCATAATCCCCGATAGCCATATCTTTATTTTTCGAATTCTCCGTTTTGAATCTCTTCCTCTCTCGATTTTGAGCTTCCCCTCCGAGTATAGATGACCTTTCTAAGATAGATAAGAATGGAAAACCACTTCAAGGGACTTAGACGTTAGTCGGATTAGAAGTTGGTTCAAGAAGGAGGAGGACTGGTAGGTACCTATTAGATAGACGATGGGAGGAAGGCTCAAATAGTTGATGTTTAATGAAAGACGAAACCTCATTTTGATGGGAGGTTATGAGTGGAGAATGGGAAGAAGAGGGCTAGTAGTTATCCTTTTGGAGGAATAGGACATCTTATGAGGATTTTCCAAAGAGGCAAGGGCAAGGTACGGAATCTCCTGGAGGGTGGTTGTATTCCCTCACGACTAAGGTACCAGATGGGGATAGGACCGTCTAGGTTGGAATTTGGATTTCTTGATTATCCGATTCGAACTTTATTTGATTCTGACGCATCGAGTTCGTTTATCTCATCATTGTTAGTTGAGTCACTGCACTTAGACACCAGTTAGTAGATGATCCCTTGGCTGTTTCAAACCCAATTGGGGCTCCATGATGTGTTTGGGTTTGAAAGTCGCGATACTTAGCGTTGAGTTTAGATGTGATGCTTTTGGGCTTCACGGGCTATGGGTTAGTTTTGGGCATGGACTGGTTATCCAGTAGGGGTGCCATTCTTGATTTTGAAGGGAGAGTTGTTAGGCTTATGACCCGCTTGGGTAACACTCTCGAGATCTCTTGTAATCCCATAGAATCGGTTATGCTAAGTTATCTAGAATCGCTTGACACGTCGGTCTAGAGTTTGCGATCTGTTAGAGCGGTCCGGGAATACTCGGATGTGTGGGAGGAGGTGAAGGGCTTACCTCCGAAGTGGGAGATTGACTTCCGAATATATCTGGTGGATAATGCTAAACCAGTATCTTGGCCAGTGTGCCACATGGCTCCTCATGGGAGGAGGGAACTCCATAAGCAAGTAGGCGATTTGCTTGAGAAGGGGTTCATAAGACGAAGTATATCGGAGTGGGGTGCTCCAGTAGTTTTTGTCACGAAAGCGGATGGGTCCCTCAGACTTTGTGTAAGCTAAAGAGAACTAAATAAACTCACAAAGAAGAATAGACACCCATTGCCAAGGATTGATGATCTCTTTGATCAGTTGGCTGGCGCCTCAGTATTTTTGTAGTAGGACTTAGCCACGGGATTTCATCAGTTGAGAGTGGCTGAGGATAGTATAGAGAAGACTGCCTTTAGGACTCCGGATGATTTTTTTTATGAGTGGCTGGTGATGCCATATGGTTTGACGAACGCCCCCGCATACTTTGTTGACTTGATGAGAAGGGTGTTCAGGGAGTACCTAAATAAGTTCGTGATGGTCTTTGTGGATGACATCTTGGTCTTTTCTAGGAGCGAAATAAGTTTTCGTATGTGCTCAATAGGGTGAGCAAAGCCAGTTATGGGAAAAACGGTGGTTTTAGGGGAGAGACTGGCGAGGACATCCAGGGTTGGACAAGGGGCTTAATTATTTAGCCGTTTTTGCTAGTATCATCTCACGTAGGTCGCCTGAACTCGAAGGAGATATCCCTTGGGTGTTTGTCTGATATTGGTTTAGGCCTTTGGGGCTTGCATTTGGGGGATGTCGAGTTCGACTAGGGTGGTCTGCGTGAGAGATGGACAGTTGTGATGATTTTGGATGATATCCTGGTAGAGAAGAGCATGCCCTACATTTTAGGGAAGTGTTGGAGACTCTTCGAGCGCATAATCTTAGGACAGTAAAAGTGGATGGGATTCTTAGCATCCTATGAGTTTGAGATAGCGTATACCCCTGGCAAGGGTAACATGGTGGCGGACGCCTTGAGCAGGAAGAGGTTGTCCTTGAGTCCGTTGTCCGTGGAACAACGAAGCTTGGAATTTATCTCGATGTTTGATTTCAGACCTTCCATTGATTATGTACCCGGTTTGCTAGCTTCCTTGGAGGTTAGACCTACTCTTTTGGGGCGGATTGGAGAAGCACAGAGGGACGACCCACGGTTGGTTGAGTTGGTAGAGAGGCTCATAAGGGGGGGAGTCGTCCAGCCATTTGAGTAGGTACACCCTAGACGATAGGGGGTGCTTGCGTAGAGACGGTAGACTTTGTGTACCGCAAGACGAGGATTTAAGGAAGGTTATTCTTGATGAAGCACACCGTTCTAGGATGACCATTCATCCCGGTGGGGACAAAATGTACCAAGACATGAAGAGGGTTTTCTTCTGGGCCGGTAGGAAGAAAGATGTGGCCGAGTATGTCGCTCGATGCTTGGTGTGCCAACAAGTAAAAGCAGAGCAAAGGAAACCAGGTGGGTTGTTTCACCCATTGGAAGTTCCGCAATGGAAGTGGGATAGCGTCTCGATGGATTTTATTGACGGGTTACCCAGATCGAGGAAGGGTAATACAGGAATTTGGGTGGTGGTAGACAGACTTACTAAGAGCGCCCATTTTATACCCGTGAAGAGTAAGAGGACTGCTGCATAGCTAGCTTCAGTTTACATTTGGGAGGTTATTGGATTGCATGGTGTACCTTCCAGTATAGTGAGCGATCGAGATCCTATCTTCACTAGAGAGCTTTGGAAGAGTTTGCAAGAGGCGGTATGGACTCCGTTGTGTTTGAGTACCGCATATCATCCTCAGACGGACGGCCAGACCGAGAGGGTGAATCATGTCCTAGAAGACCTTTCGAGGCTTTGTATCTTAGATTTTGGAGGTACATGGGAATAGCATCTTCCATTGGTGGAGTTCGCATATAATAACAGCTTTCAGTCCTGTATTGGTATGGCACCTTTCGAAGCTCTTTATGGAAGGCCTTGTCGATCACCTACACGTTGGTGGGAATCTACGGATGAGATCTTGCTTGGGCCGATAAGGTTAGAAAGACTTCGGGAAAAGATTGATTTGATTCGAAGAAGGAGGAAAGCGGCGCAAGATAAACATAAATCTTATGCGGACAAGAGGAGAACAGAGCTTGAGTTTGATATTAGGACATGCTTTTTATCAAGATATCTCTGCTACGGAATGTGGTTCACTTTGGATATGTTGGGAAGTGAGTACCAAGGTTTGTTGGGCCGTTTCCTATTAAGGAAAGGATTGGACAGATGACATATAGAGTGGAGTTGCCCGACAGGCTTAGTGGTGTACATGATATATTCCATGTGTTACATTTGAGGAAGTTCCTACATGAGACCGCAGAGGCGGTAGAGCCGAGCCTGCTTAGAGAAGTGGAAGTAGAGCGTGATGCGACGATTCGACGAGCTCCTACTTGCATCCTTGGGTCAGAGATTTGGAAGTTGAGAAACAGAGAGGTTCAACGAGTCAAAGTACGAAGGGGAGATGAAGAGAGCGACGCTACCTGGGAGACGGAAGCGAAGATGCGTTCGAGGTACCCTTTTTCTTTCGGAGGGTATGTCCTTTTGCTTCTCCTTCATCGCATATCTTGTGCTTATCTTATCCTTAGTATGTCCTCTCGTTAGTACCTTTGACCTTCAGATAGGATAGTCCTATGGTTGAAACATGTGTTTGAGACATGTTATGTATGATGGATGCAAGTGGATGCAAGTGTTTGCTAGTGGTTGCTGGTGGATGCATATACACACACTCTAGGCACTAGATCGGCTCAATCACTTCATATTGCATATTGCATAAAATTGTGTGTAGGAAGCTATATTTATGGGTGTATAATGATTGTGTTATCATATGGATGATGCATTTTGGTGAATGATTGTGCACTCATGTAGATATTGTATGTGTCGATAGGGTTCTCTCGCATACATAATGGATGCATGGCACTATCATGGTTTGCATATGTTCAGACATTAGATAGGGAACATATACACACACTTTTTGCATATGCTCATACATCATTAGAAATTGTTTTAAGGACAATGGATGCCCGTGTTTGATGGATTGAGTAGATGGTTGTTTGGATGGTAGGATATGCATTCTCCTTAGCTTAGAGATTTCGGGGACGAAATCCTTTAAGGAGGGGAGAATGTAACACCCCGAATTTTAGTTAATACTAAAATTCACTAATTACAGGATAAATAATCTCAGATGAGGTAATTGGGGGTAACGGGCTGCGTCATTGCGTTCGTCTCGGAAAAATACGCGAAATAGAGTCCGAGTTTTCGAGAATCGGAGTCCGTATGGCCTAGTTAAGGCCCAATGAAGTTTGCAGAAAAACTAAAGCTAAAAACAGATTTAAAGATTTAAAATCAGATTTCAAAATGGGGCCAGCGGGGGTAGGCGGGAAGCTTCCCGCCCTAACCATGTCGACAGGGCTGTCGACAGGCCTATCGACAGGGGGGTCGACTTGCCTGTCGACTTGCCAGTCGACATGGGCGCGGCGTCCAGAGAACCTGGGTGCACCAGGTTGGGCTTTAGGCTGGCTTGGAGGGCTGGGTTCTAGAGATTTCCTAAATCTAACGGACCTAATCTAATCTAGGGTTAATCTAAGGGCCTAAAACACTACCTAATCCTATAAATAAGACCCTAACCCTACCCTAATTCATTCATAATTAGATCTTGTAACTAAACTATGGCAAAATGAAATTTGATCATG
>JASFAX010006953.1:0-28893 GCA_030737875.1 Allium sativum | reverse complement strand
TCCCTTAATCCCGCACCACACGAATGTTCAAAGTTATAAGTTCTAATAAAGAATCGAAGAGACTGCCTAGGATTCGAAGAAGCATTTAAATTGAATTTACAACTTTCTATGTTCCAAGAGCATATGACAGGTATTCTTTCAGGACAGTTTTTTGCAAAAATCAATTCATGTCCTTCTTTTATTTGATAAGCCATTAGAAACTCCCTAAAATCTTCAGCGCCACTAAAACAATAACCAATAAAATCCATAATATTCAGTTGACACTTTTTCTTCATAATATCTTTCAAATAAGAACTTGATTCACCACAAGACTTGATGCTATAAGAACCGGAACAAGCTGAAATACTCTGCTGATTAGAATTAACTGAAAAACTACTGTCAACATTGAGCTCCAGAGCATGATGGCACGACTTAACAATGAAAACAAAAAAAAAGGACTCTTCTTATAAATTTGAAAGCACAATATTATATGCAAATCCGAATCAGTATCAACTTTGATAATCTTGCTTCCAAATTATATGATATTTCAATAGAACAAGGAGTAAGATGTGTCCAATATTCACATATGCTATTCTTAACAGCAACTAAAGAACAACTCATGTCCAATCGAATAGAGTAACTACACTCATCAAGTACAAATAAAACCAAAATACTATTCCTAAGACTGCTACTGCCAAAAATTATACAGATTTAGATATAAATAACAAATGATATTATGAAATGTCAAAAAACCATGTACAGTCAAATTAAATATTAAACAGCAAGAAAATGCTAAATGCACATAACATTAAAATTTAAAAAAATCATAACAGCGTATCCAAAAACATATCCTTGTTCTTCTCAAGTGATTGAAACCAAATCAGACATATTGACGCAAATAACCTCTAAATTCGTAAGCAAATAAGATGGACAAAACATAACAAAGAAACAGTAAAAAATAAATCGAATTGATCGAAAATACAAAAGTAAATTAGGGTAAAATTACCTGCTGAGATCGATTCAACAAAAGAATCGAAATAATCCAATTAACGATGTAAAATGCACGTAATCAATGAATGATTCGATTTTCCATTTGAATTGAAAAAAAATCGAAAAAGAGGAAAAAATTTAAAAGCAGGGCATTATTTACTTATGTATAAAATGAAACCAAAGTTTGGTCTTCACGAAAAATTATCTAAGCCGCGTTTTTTGGATCAAAAAAATTTAAAACTTTGTCCTTCAGTCCGTTTTCCATCAGAAGAAAAGTGTAAATATTTTCAATCTTAAGCAATTGCTCAGATTGGTTTATAAAGATGGATTACACTAGCCAAAAGTCGCATAAGCGATTATACTATAAAAGAGAAAGTTTGCCAAATTTAGACAAGAAATAATATCCGCGTCAGCCAAATAAAATAACCGCACGGTCGTTATAACATTACTGTAAATATATATATTTTTAGCTGTCTGGAACTACACGGCTATACATGGAATAAAGCGCATTCACGACTGCTGAGGCGGCGTCTTGTTGTCTATATGACGAAGAATCAAAACTAAATAAGAACAAAACCTACTTCACCCTGAACTATTGTGTTGACCAGATCAGCCATTATTGAACAGTAGACGACGATGGTGGCGATGGTTTCTCCTCCTTTCTCTCCAAACCCAACACGTTTTCTCTCTTCTTCTCTTCCGCCCTCTAAGTCCGTACAAATTACCCCTTTTGCCAGCGCTAATCACCTTTCTTCTCTAAATCGAAAATTTATTTGTCGATCAGTTCCGCAATATAAATCAAGGTTCGTCACCTTCTGCTCGTCTACCGATTTCCAAGAAATACGGAACAGCAATGATAATTCGTCTGTTAATGATCAACTCAGTACTCTTCTTGAAGTAGAAGGGTTTGTGCGCTCTATCTCTTTGATTTGCATTTTTAAATTGCCCATATTTATTTGTATATGTGTAATACTGACACTGTTAAAGCTCATTGGGATTGTTGTTTGTTTATAGAGTTCCTGCGGATGCGCACTCGTCAGGCAATCTTCTTGCTTTCAACCAAGGTTCGATGCATGTTTAATTAAAAGTTTGATATTATGTTATAATTATGATACACGCTCGTGCATACCCATACATACATATAACACATACTATCCTCTTGATAAACAATAGGTACCACTTATTCACTCTACCAAAGTAAACTTGACATTAACTGTTATTTTGATGCTAAAACGAATGGATAATTTTTGAATAGGAGTAACATTGTATCTACATTTGTATCCTTTTTTTAAATGTTGGACATGTTTTCATTTTTCGATTATGAAAGCCAATAAATTTTGGATTACTATCCCGTAACAATTCAAAGGGAGTAATCATTATTCATCCTAGTAAATCACTTGGATTTGATAACTGAAATTTTTTAGTTTGGTCCCCTCTACATATAATGTGTCCAATTTTAGAAAAAAACAATGGATTCAAAGTATAGGACTTGTGCCGGTTAATATTTATACTTCAAGTAAAAGTAAGACAAAAAAAGAGTGCCATTAATGTTGGAATATTAATGTTTTTCATCAGCTCACATGCATTTCTTCTCATATATCCTTCTATTTCCTTCTTCCTTTTTTGTGATGTGGAACAAGTCACAAAAGAAAAAGAAAATACAGGGATGCAGTAATATCGTTGTCTATAGTTTTACAGTTTGTTTCTACTTCCCGTGCTCCCAGTTCCTCCTTAGACCATTAATACATGTAACATTCACTTTGACATCTATAACCGATGCATTATACTTGATCATTTGTTGTGCTAAATTTCTAGTTTAGATTGAGATTGAACTTTAATAAGCAGCCTTGGTAAATCATGGTATTTAGTACAATACTAAGATACGGTGCTTGTATAGTGATCATAAAAATATTCTAATGCTCTGTTAGTTATGTATGTTTGGTGTTAACTACTTTTTTTTTTTTTTACATGCAACAATAGAGATACGTTTTGACATCTTATTAGACTTCAGTAAAGTCCAAACAAAAGATTGTTTTTTTAATGCATTCTATTTGCTATCCAATATAATTTTTATACAGTTTTTATTAAAATATAAGATCGACAAAGATAATAAAAATTTACGTGTGTGAGACAAATTCGTAATAGATTTGTTCATTGCAAGCGTTGTTTTTTTTTTTTGTTTTTTTTTTTTTAATATTGAACAATACAATATGTATTGTTATGCTATAATGATTTGAATGTATACTGTATATTTCCAAATGTTATTCAACAAAACTGCGTACATTATTATTGATTGAGAACCAAAAATATTTGCAATTTATTTCACAAGTATTTCTTTTTATAGTTTTAATATGTTTTGATCTATCTTATAGTTGATGATTAATTCACTAGATTATTATTGTATGCTAAATATTTATACTCAAAAGGCACGGAAAATGATAGTTTTCACTTTTTAATTCTTTCAACAATGCGAATAGAATAACCACATTACTCGTGTGCAAAAAAGTCTAAATAACCCAATGATTAGATGCAAATCCACATGGACATGCATATGTACCTGTGTCTGTATTAACCTTTTACATTTATCTAGCTTAACAAGCTTAAATGTCTCTTAATCACTGGTTAAGCAGTGTGAAATTTACCATTTTTTTTGTATAATACACACAGTCATATACATTTACACATACACATAATTTCATGTATACTTATTTTTTACTTTAAAACCTTTCATTCTGCATCGTGTGACGCCACACCCTGAAACCCACATTAGTAAAGAGCATTAACAAGTAATGCTGGCTACTAATGCAGAGAATAAGGTTGGTTAGAAACGACCAACCATAAGTCTTGTATTAAATAAACATTAAGAGTGTCAATGAGTGCTTTTTTTAATGTAGATCAGCATCCTTAGTCTTTATTCAATACAATACTATGGTGGTTCTTCATAGTCCAAAATAAAAGCAATTCAAATAAATCATCTAAGATCACATAACAGACATTCCAACATATATACACACACACACACATAGGGTCATTACAATATATGCAGTGTCAAAGCTGTGGTATGCTACCACAATATATACAACAAGTCAAAACAATAAGATACGTATCAGAGTACATGATCCATCCCAAATATGTACAAAAAACGATACTACAATGATGTCTAAAAGGTGACAGAAGGGCCATAGCAGAAGTGAATCCAACAGTAACATCTACAAGAGGAACCTGAAAAGCTCAGTCTGACCCGAGCATTAACACACATGGGTCAATATAGTTAACAGTAAGTAATAATACCATAAGATGGAATAAGACAGGTAAAGAACTCTTCATCCAGAAGTGTTAATTAGGTAACCACAAGGGTGTGGCAATAATGTAAGTTAATGGGACAATAAGGAGAAGCTCCATCTAAGTTATGTACTAGGCTATAAGCCAAGTACAAGCAACAATCACCATATACATCAAAACTTTATGCTTTGAGTTCATCAAAACAACATGTGTAAACTCATAAGAGTTAAATAGTATCAAGGTGATCACCAACAACAAAAACTCTGAATCATCATAATGCATGGATATAAAATCCAATACCAGCAATCAATAATGTATGATCATAATGTTCAGAATTACCAAAAACAACAAAGTGGATCCAACATCATAGAACTTAGCACGTGCTTCAACAACATAATTTAGCTTCCCCCGACTTAGCCCAGTACTATATACATATTCAATTAAGGCGCCCATATACAACTCCCCCTAGCTCCCCTTCTCCCTGGCCGAGTGTAACTTAACCCACGGTCAAGTGAAAACGTATATGAGGCTCCCCTGAGTCTAGCTTTCCCCTGAAGCTAGTATTGGCTCAACACAAGCAACAATATGTGTTACAGACTCTCAATCAGTAACTCAAGCAGTAGTAACAGTACGTCCTATACCACATGTTCTCACTATCGATTTACTACCCGTTAGTCAGCTCTGTTTCAAATCTCAGAAATATCGCCCAAGTTCTCCTTCGAGATCTCGTTTTGGGCTCCTTCCAAAATGAAACAACAAATATCACTCTAAATCTCCTTTTGAATATATCGTTCGAGATATTGCAATATAGAACGATATATCGGCCGAGACGAAATATTGGAATATCATCCGAGATCTTAGTTTTTTTGGTTAAAATTGAAATCTATGTCTGAACTAAAACAATAATTAAAAAATTCAAATCTAGCCATGATAATCTTTTGTTATTTTACATTTTGCATGTTAAATGACTATATTGTATGTTCATGTATGTTCTACAATGCTTGTGATTTTCATATTCGTCTTTTTTACATACATTTTATCTATGAAATTATGTATTTTATGATCTATTTATTTTGAATTTTTTAATGTTTCGGACCCTTTTAATGTTTTATATCTAACAGTATTTTTGTTTTAAGCATATAACGATTTAGAGTATGATGATCTTTCACAAAATAAAGAATAATAAAGTTATTTTGCAATTCAAGTTTAAGTTACTATGTTTTTAATAGCATCCATAAAAATCATTTTGTAAAAATATCATTTTTTTTAACGTATCATGTACCCTGAGATTGTTCTGATATGAACTTTCAGACCCGAGACGGAAATCCGAGACGAATTCTCGAGTTAGACTCATCTCATCCGAGATCTATCTCGATACAAGATCAAGTCTATAAAATCTTCGAGGCGAAACACGATCGATATCCGAGATTTAAAATCTTGGTTTCCCCCGACTTAGCCCAGTACTATATATGTATTCAATTAAGGCGTCCATCTACGACAACCCCTCCCTCCCCTCCTCCCATCCTCCCCGACCGAGTGTAACATAACCCCTGGTCAAGTGAAAACGTATATGAGACTCCCCCCGAGTCTAGCTTTCCCCCGAAGCAAGTACTGGCTCAACAATTAGCAACAATATGTGTTACAGACTCTCAGTCAGTAACCCAAGCAGTAGTAATCGTGCATTCCATACCACACGTTCTCACTATCGATTTACTACCCGCTGGTTAGCTCCACATTGGAAAATAACAGAAACATCAATCAACAGAAACACCAAATCTTCAACTTCAATTAGACGATTCTTGGATTAACCGATTTCGTATACTGTCGTGTCCCATACCATGGGTTTACGACACCGTTTAATCTTCATTACGTCCTCTTGAAGGATGCAAAAATGTGTGGATTTTTATACAGAAAATATTTAGTTTTCAAAAACGAGTTTGTAAAACAATTTTCCGAAACCAACTGATTTTATTCTTCATAATCTTTTTTCATAATTCAAGCAAAACAAAGAATAATGAAATTATTTTGCAATTCATGTTTAAGTTACTATGTTTTTAATAGCATTCATAAAAATTATTTTGTAAAAATATCATTTTTTTTAACATATCATGTACCCCGAGATTGTTCCCATATGAACTTTCAGACCCGAGACGGAAATCCGAGACGAACTCTCGAGTTAGACTCATCTCATCCGAGATCTCCCTCGATACGAGATTAAGTCTATAAAATCTCTGAGGCGAAACGCGACCGATATCCAAGATTTAAAAACCTTGGTTTCCCCCGACTTAGCGCGGTACTATATACATATTCAATTAAGGCGCCCATCTACGACAACCCCTCCATCCCGTCCTCCCCGACCAAGTGTAACTTAATCCCTGGTCAAGTGATTGGCCATGATATGAACTTGGTTTGCCAAGTTTAAGTTACAACAAAACCATATTGATTAGTATTGGAATTAACAACAGGAAAGAGCAACCATGGCATGCAGAAGCTTCAAGATTAAACATAGCAAGCGGAGAATTCACCCTGCGCAATTAACAATGGGTGGATCGACCCATGTGTTGACCCACACTGTTGGTGTGTTGACCCATGGGTCGACACTTTAGAGGCATGGGTCGACCCATCATATGTGTAATCTCCAGCTGATTTCCTGACTCCGATTGCAATTTCAAAAATAGTTTTGGCATAGCTACACTGATCAGAATGACCTAAAAATTTGCAGGCACATTGACAACAAACTAAACTATGGATAGAAACTGAAATGACATGATTTCATTGCGGCATGACAAAGTTACAGCAGTTCAAAGTTGAGCTTTGGCTGTGATTGCACAACTAAGAAAACTCAGAAACACAAGCTATAGATTTTTATCGAATTTTACACAGATTCAACAAAAACCTCACTGAAACTAGAAATTTTAAGTAAACACTCACCTCTATTGCAGATTTCAACGAGTTTGTAAGCGATTTGATGCAGATAGAGGTTCTACTGCTTGAAGGAAGCTTGCTTTTCACCTGAAAAAGGCACTATGGTAACATGCCAAAGTGAAACAATTCAATTTACTGTAAAATTTTAACAAACCAGAGGAAGAGATGGATTACATTCAAGTGTTTTAGGGAGATTACCTGCTATAGATGGTTGCAAACAATTGAAATCTACAATTTTTATGTGGTGTGGAGGCTTGGTATCAAAGACAGTGAATTTTTCTTTTAGGTTTTCTTAGTTTTAATGAGACGAGGAAGAAAACTCTTTGAGAAACATACGTTCAAAAATGTTTCTTTAAAGATTTGTTTTACTAATTAACTCTTAATGGCCCAAACTAGGATGATTAAGCCCAAAACTAGGTAATTCAGCTATTAAGTAAGTGTTTAGGCTATGTAACACATATTTAAGCTTATATTACATAGTTAAACCATGTTTTACAGACCGACCCTGCTCCTGCCACGATATTTGCACATTTAGATGCTACTACCGTACTATCAAGAGGATTAGCTGCCAAATGTATTTATCCAGCAGTAGATCATGTTTTAACATCAAACAACATGGTTTAGATTGTAAACAACACTTTTAAAACATTTTAAAGCCTTTTAACACAAAAAAATTACATTTTACATTTACACAAGATATGAACATTTTACTTCAAACTTGTGTAAAATTCACATAACACATGAATTAAATGTTCAATTGTTTCTCTTTAGTACACAAACCACCAAAACATACAAAAATTCATATTTTCATTATTTATTAATATTTTTGCACTAAATTTCCATTTTATTTTTAAACTTGCATAAAATTCCCAAAATTCACCTAATACTCAACATTTGTCCTTAAACCCACAAAAACATATTTGTTTTGAACTCAAATTCCAAAAAATATATTTTTAAACAAGAACCATCATGACAATGTATTTTAAATTTACAATTTACTAAATTTACTTATTAAACCAACTTGTGTAGTCAAAATTTATCCATAATCTATTATATTAGAAACAAACATTGGCTTCCACCAAATTAATTTATTATCGAACCGAACATTCAAATTTTCTCAGTATTCACCAAAACCACAATTCCCGAGTTAATTATCTCCAAGCCTCGTATTTATCACTAAAATGATTAAATACTCATTGTATAAGTTGTTAATACTCATAGCAAGTAGTCCTCAAAAATTCGGGTTGTTACACATTGTTTCTACAATAAAATTAAGAATTCAAACAAAATATGGAACCGAAATCACAGAATGTAAAATCTACAATTTAACTCTTTATGTGAAGCCGCTAAATCCTTCAAAAGAAGTCACATATTACAGTCGTACAGCTAGACATAATTATTGTTTTTTGATTGGACAAAGTAAATCCTATGATATTTTTCCTTTTGTTCGTAGAGATAAAATATTACGCAATGAATAATTTATTTGGCAGGTTTAAAAATTCACACCAAAGGACTGGTATCCATGCAACTTTTTTAAGCCATTCAGATAAACACAGCAATGTAAGTGTCATTAGTTTAAGAATCACTTAAGCATGATTTAAATAACATAGTACTGTACGTATGCACTTAGGTTGATTGGATATCATTGTACAAGTTACAAAGTGCACATTTGTAATGGTGAAACTGAATTTGGTTTCAACTGTACTATGAAGACCCATTGTAATGCTAAAATTTATTTATGTTTTACCTTAAAATCAACTGTCAAATAATATATTGATAGGGAAATTTCTTATTTAAAAAGGTTGTTACAGAAAAAAGAACCAGAAAATATTGGGAATTTAGAAGTGATAAGGCGCGAGCTATCTTTTGATTTATAGTGGGTTGTCAAATTTAGAAGTTAATGCTTTTTAACCGCTATAAAATACATTAGTGTGGATAATTATTAACCTTATTCACATCTATAGGAACATATAAAATTTATTTTGAAATTTATTATATAAAAAATGACAATCAAAATGACAAATTTACACAGCTGAGTTATATATGAATCTCATTTTGACAAGAAACAAAACCTCATGCTGTTTCTTTAATTAATTTGATACAACCACATCCATTATTTTATCTTAATAGCTTCAATAATATGTTAACTAACAGTTATGTTTCTTTATTTATGCTACTAGCCTTCAGGTACTTGGTTTAGATTGTGCGAATTGGAAATTTGGAAGTAATTAGACACAAACCATCTTTTGATTTATAGTTGGTTGTCAAAATTGTTTTCAAAGATCACTTAAAACGATGTTTTTTTTTTTTTTTTTTTTTTTGCTGCTATAGAGCATAGAGTCATTAACCGACCCTGTTCTCATTTATTGAGATATTTTACAAAAATAAAATTGAAATTTATTATCTCAAAAAAGGTGATCCTGATAAAAGATTTACATAGCTAGTTATATATGAATCTTATTCTGACAAGAAGCAGAACTTCATGGTTTTTCCTTAAATAATTTATGTAACTACATCCATAAATTTTGCTTTGATAGCTTAAGAAATTTGTTTACTGACTATCATGTTTCTTTATGCTACCAGCATTTCAGAAACTTGGTTTGGATTGTGCGAATTGGACGGAACCAATCTATGCTGATTTGACAAGGTACCCTAATACTTTTGGTTAGTCGGTCTGTTCTCATCCCCAAAAATTGTGTACATGGAGAATACATAGGAGGGTTATCATAAGAACTGATCTTCAATTAATAATTATTTCCGGGAGCTTTGCTAGGATTCAAACCATAACTGGATAGGCTCAAACTACTATGACATTAAACAATCCCTCTAATGTAACATTATATCATTTGTAGTCTCTTGTAATGCGGCAGACTACTTGGTGCAAAGCATTTTAAGAACACCTGAAATCTAGGTGGAAGCCACGCAAATTGTCCATCCTTTGATAGATATTGATGATACCCTACTACAAATGTTAAGCATAATCTTAACTATCTTAAATTTTGTTACGATTAAGTAGGTTTCACATGTTTGTGCTATATTAACTATCATCCAAATTGTTATCGTGACTTGTCCAGTATAAATTAAACAATAAGCATATCACATCAACACGAAATGTAGGCGACACCCTTGGCATTACGAGTAATTAAGCAAGGAAATTAGAGGTAAAATGGTATTATGCCAATTTGGAAATCGAGCAAACTAATTGAGAGGTTAGATGTTGCTATTATGAATTCTATGCTTGGAGTTGGGAAACCCTTTGACATCATTGCTAGTCTTACTAGAATTTGCATCATATATTTCATTGTATTTTAATTTTGCCACAGCAAGCAATACTGCCTGTGAAGATAAATTTCTATACCGAGTGCTATAACATTTTTGTTTTTCCTTTTTGAAAATATATTTTCCAGAAAGACCGTTGGTGTTGAAGAAAAGATGATTACCTTGTATTTTAACCAGGTTAGTGCTTTTACATAGAAAAGTTGATTACCTTGAATTTTAACCTGGTTAGTGCTTTTGCTTAGTAAGCAGATAATTTGATGCATGCATTTGTGTACTTTCAAAAATAGTAACATTTTTACTAATTTTCAAGTTAATACTCTAAAAGTTTTACATAAACGAAAAAACTATTTATATTTTATGGCATACGGTCTCAAATTTACGAGTTAAGTTGCAATTTCACTGCTTTTTCTACTGTCATTTCGAACATGGCTGAAAAGATATTATCATAAAATGTGTTAAAAGATATTCTATAAAGTGTGTTCCATCAAATCAATGACATTTAAGCTGATGAAAAAAACTGGTTGATGTTTTTGCTGTATGATATGTTTATACTTTATACGCTGGCCTTTAAGCAAATATTAAAGTCAATTTCTAGTTCGAAGATGTAAACGCTCTAGTGATTATGAGAAATAAGGACTTCTGCAGCATAAGATACTAATACTTGGCAAGATTATTCACACCCCACCTTTTGTCTTTTTCATCCCTCTATTAAATTTTTTTATCACACCCCACTTTTTGCTTTTCTCACCTAAAATACATCAAAACTGTCCTTTTACTCTTTCAAAGGCAATAATTTAATATTCACTATTAAAGCAGGTGGAAAAAAGATGAGATCCAAATACAGTGAAATTGTAATCCGTAATTTTTTTTTCCATTTCTTTCAACAATAATGCAATCTAATAGAAACATACATTTCAGTTCATTAATTGTAAATTAAATTTTACGCTGTGTATTATATTAAAACTAGGTTAGTTTAACATTTGTAGTACATTTCACGCTAAAATTTTCAACATTCTAAGCTACCTAAGAACTAAGTTTGTCTCAGTTCCTATTAGCATGACTACAAGGCATAGAAAAAAGAAGAATCCTAAAAGTAAACAATGTTAATAAAAAAAGATGTTAAAAAAAAAGGAAAAAAGTCCAAATCTGAATAAGGCATCATCATTTTCTTGAAAAACATTATTGTCTTCTTCAGATTCATTTGTCGTTTCGTTCTCATCCTATTTCATATGGGTAAAGTGCACAGCAGGATGGAAAAATGGATATAGTAAGTTTAATAACATGTAAGAATAAATTTGGCATTTTACTTCTTTAATTTTAGCGGGGTGGGAAATGCAAAAAGTGAGGTGTTAATAGAATTAGCCTTTATACTTTGACCTGCAAAGTAAATATTAAATTGGATTTCTGGTTTGAAGATGTAAATCCTCAAATGATTTGATGACCAGTCTTTTTTAAGGGAAAACTAAGAAATGCAATACTTAATGACAACAGTCTAATCATGCGTCCTTGCTGCCGTCCCACTTCAACCTTCCATCTCCGCCTTCCACTGTGGTCCCTTTGCGGCCTTCTATATCAACAACACCAATCACAAAACCTAGCTGCACTAACCCTTCTCAACCTCAAACCCTTGTCTCCTCTTCTTATCACATCACCGCATCATCTCCTAGGTGCTAATCTCAGTCCTAACTGAATTTTAGTCCTACCATCATCATCTCGGAGCTGTTTCAGTGTTGTCAAGGTGCTCGCCTAAGCGCCAAAAGGTGCTAGGCGGCAGCTTGGTTTTTTTGCTTGTTGAGGCGCCGCTCATGCTCGAGGCACCATAAATGCGAGGAAAGCGCTAGAAGCCTAAAACAATGAGAAGGCTTCTTCTTGTTGTGTTTGTTTTCCGACTTGGAGATGTAAAATATTTTGGGTTTCAGTCCATAATTGAGCCGATTTCAACTCTGGAACTACCGTCGCATGCTGTCACCTATCCATTTCAACCCTTAAAAAATTGGTTTTAGCAGCAGTTTGAACTGCAGTTTTTCAGCTTGAAAATAGGAAAAACCATGTTCAAGGCGCTCAGAAAAGTGCTAGACGTTGTCCTTAAAAAAATTTGGGTTTTTTTCGTTTTGACAACTTTGAGCTATTATCTTATTTGTTCTTACAGTTGCATTCTAAAGAATAATGAAAAATAACATCATGTAATTTATAAAGTAATAATAAAACAATATGAAATGCTAAATAAAAAATTAAATGCAACTCTAAAATAATAAGGCCATTTTGGCTGAAAATTATTATATGAAAGCTTTATTAAATAATTGTGATATGCCGTTAATCATTATCTGAAAAGGCTAATTTTTTTAATTCAAACTACTGTAGCAAGCAGCATTCATTCTACTACAATGCAGATTTTATATATATATATATATATATATATATATATATATATATATATTCCAAACATGGTTAATATTATACCGCCAAAATACAATTTTAACAAGCACAATGCAAAAAAGAGCTAAGTCATTTAATCCTGAAACAAGAAAAGCAAAAGTAAATGGGTAAAAATTCTCATAAAGATGAGATGCAGAAACACTAAGGTAGCGTTTGGTTTAGATTTTTCAATTTTGAGTTTTCACACATACAAAAATACCGACAATGCACATATATCGTGAAAAATGACCGTTTTACAAAACGGAGTTAACACACAAAACCGAAAACAACTTTTTATTATTTTTCATATTTTAAGAAACAAGGGAATGACAATAACAAATCCGTCTATCCACCATTCCCGCGGTCCCCTCCGTCACTCTTTTTTCCTTTGATCCATTATCACCGCTACACTTTAAATCTTGACACCTTTCATAATTAACGCCGAAAACTAAAAATGCAAAACATAAAATAAACCAAACGCTACCTAAGCTTCTTTGGTGGCCCTAGTGTAAATTTGCTGGTTTGAGTGTGCACAAACCAGCTTAATGGCACCGTTCTCAATCAAGTCCCTGACAGCCCTTCTCGCTAATGATCCATTTATCCTGAGCCTTTCGGAGAGCACATAATTATATACTTTCAGCAAATAAAACAAAATCATACCTATCGTAAAACCATATATATATATATGTATGTATGTATGTATGTATTCGAACATAAAATGGTACAAGGTGCGCGCGCGCGCGCACACACACACACACACATATATATATGGCAAGCGTTCGGTTGTACCCAAAAAATGGAGCACTCCAAATGCTTCCTGATATTAGCTCTGTATTTATATTAAAGGAAGTGAGTGGGAAGTGAGAGAGTGAGTGGAAGGAAAGAGAAAAAGAAAAACTTGGTGGAAATAAGAGGGCAAATAGGGTGTTGCACTATTACGGGTTCCATTGAACCTGCCTCTCTCTCTCTCTCTCTATATATATATATATATATATATATATATATATATATATATATATATATATATATATATATGAGGAGCGTTCCGCTACATCTTTTATATTGCACGTGAACTCTCCTCTTTAATCTCCACCACCCATTTCTCTACTCATTCTCTCTCTTTCCATTAAGAAATAATATTGAAATGGGAAGAGAGAGAACGAGTGGGGAAATGGGTGGTGGAGATTAAGGGGGAGAGTTCACGTGCAATATAAGAAGTGTAATGGAACCCTCCTATATATATGTATGTATGTATATATGAACCTGCCTATATATATATATATATATATATATATATATATATATGTGTGTGTGTGTGTGTGTGTGTGTGTGTGTGTGTGTGAAAATTAATGGTTTTTTTGTAAAAAAGAAAAATCAGTAAATACAACATGTTACTATGTAGTAGTATTTAAACATGAAATGCTACTACGAGTTAGAATTAGAATATGATATGTTCTTTCTTTAATTTAGTACTAGGATGAACTTTGCAGGAGCAGTATAAACCCACTTCTGAGCATAGGGTGCATTATATAAATTTTCAACAAATAAAACAAAATCACATCGCATTTACCAAAATTATAGAATGAAAGTAGAGTTATAGAAGAAAAAACTTCATTTAAATATGCTATTCGTTAATGATTTTACGAGCTAATATATACATGTAATTTATCCACAAGTACGACAATTCATGAATGCTTTTACAAAATAACTTTGTAATCAAAGGTATACGGACTTCACTTAACAATACTACTACAATTTTTGAAATGCTACTGCAAAAGGTGAAACTATACCACAAATCATGAAATGGTTTTACAAAAATAACATTGTGATATATATAACTAAACATACAACTCATAAAGCTAAATACACTCTATATGCTTTCCATCCATTGCATCAACTTACATTCTGATAAATTACAGCATGTCCAAATAGGGCATAATATTAAAAACATAATTACAAGTTGACACATCTTTTTTTAAAATAGAATTCACAAACTGACGCATGGTAGCATTAAGAACTAATATGCATCTTCTTTCCCAATTACACTCAACCCCTTCTCATCAACAATTAACCTCACACCACTCTCATGACCGTCTTCTTCCTTCCAGCCATCAACTCCCTGTCATCAGCAAATAAATGATCCTAAACTTATAGAACACAACTGGATAATAGCATTGAAGCCTAATATATTCTTCCTTCGCAATTCCATATTGCTCCACTGCTACCTCCAGCTTCAATCAAATAGGACGTTACCCCTCCATCACCGCTGCAACACCCCTTATCAATGCCGTCTCCATATCCTTCTCACCTCCCCAGTCGTGCAGCCCTCCTCCAACCATGCATCCTAAATGGACCGCCTTCAACACCATCAAGCACCACAGACACTTTTTGCACCATCTTCGAGACTTGTTGCACCACCATCGAAGAACATCGCTTCCTTTCTTCGTCTCTAGCGCTCCATCACATGAAAACTAAGAAACTAGGGCTGCACACAACCCATATCCAACCCGACCCAACCCACCAACCCGACCCAACCCACATAAACCCAACCCAACCCATCCTAGTTCGGGTCGGATATGGGTTACAATATATAACCCATACTACATACGGGTCGGGTTTGATATTTTGTTCAACCCAACCTTATTTTAACCCAACCCAACCCTATATTAAAATAATAATTTAATATCAACCTACTAAAAATGAGAATAGTATAATACTAGAATAATGTTTATGTATTCTATAGTAAATATACAAAAATCATATTTTATGTCAATCAAAACTAGATAAAATTTGGAAAATATATTTTAAAGTGCATTTCAGTGTATCTTAAAATGAAACATTAGTTCTACTATATAGTAAATTAATTTTGTATAATGTGTTTTACAATGAAATTTTAATAAAATATATCTTATAATGAATCAGTTATTTTAAATACATTATGCTAGCAAAAATCTAATATATTATGTTGAATATTTTAATACTACTTTTAAAAAAACTCCCTTTATTCTCATTTTTTATAATATTTAAGCAACCCAACCCAACCCTACTAAACCCGATCCAACCCATTCTTCAACCCAACCCATATCCAACCTCATATAGGGTCGGATACGGGTTGAACTTCCTTAAACCCATACCTATGCGGGTCGGATGTAGTATTTGGTCCAACCCGACCCAACCCATACTTTGTGCAGCCCTATAAGAAACCACAATTTAACATGAGAAAGTGACCATGTCCTTTAGAAAAAAAAATAGATTGATACAATACTTTTAAGGATAAATTTTCATTTTAGGTCCCCAAAAAACCTGCAGCTTTAGGCATCTATCTAAACTTATTACAATATTTGTGCATTTTAAATTTGCGCAAGCACAATTTTTTTCTCTTTCAAAAATTATATTTGCACAGATATGGAATGTTCAAGCACTTTTTTTTTGGGAGAAATACACTTGCACAGTCCATATTTGCGCAAGCACAATTTTTTTTTTTTTAAATCATATTACACTTTCTCAAATATAGATTGCGCAAATTAGGGCTAACTTTGTAAATAGTTTTAGAATGAGGCTTAAAAATTGAAATACGTTTTTTTGGGGTTTAATACAGAAATTCGTCCTATTTTTAATCTATGTTTGTCCTTGACACTCAAACATAAAGTTGGTGTCATTATGGTTAAAAAATTGTTTGGAGATGCTAATTTCCTGACTTTTATTCTATTTTGTTTATGAATTCATAGTGTGTGTGTGCTTTTTTTTTTTTTTTTTTTTTTTTTTTTTTTTAATAATTGTGCAAGTTCAGGTTGGTTGGCCATCTACATTACCTACAAATGAACATGAAATATTTGTGAAACGCCTACTGCAAGAAAAGGTAATGGTTCTTGATTTATATATATCTCAATCAATCCCAATTGTAGCACTAGTAAAGATTCTTTTATTCTTTTTCTTTTTCTGAGTCGGTTCTGCTACACCATAAATACCATACCAGTACTAGCGATGTTTTGTATATTTGCTTTAGGACTGTACATCCAGTTATGTACCTTCATGCTCATGGATAGAAGCATGTTCCAAGAAGAATTTATGATTTAATACGTATACCTTAGTTTCAAATACTTGTATTTAAAATAGTAGCTGGCTTTTATGATGTCAATCTGTTTCAGGTTTTCCCTTAGTGAGCCTAATAGTTTTCCCTGTAAGGTCTGTTAGCTGTTATTCTTAGTTTGGAATGGAATTTGATAATTTATTTACCGTTTATCATAACTCAAGTTGTATAAAGACATATTTCATTGGCTGCATTGTTGATGACAGAAAAAAGCATTAGAAGACCTTCAGGGTTCAAGTGAGTTATCTTCGCATCAATGAAGCTGAAAAGTGAGCATCACAACTCTGATTCTGCGTGGATTTTCTTCCCTCCTTTTGATCTCTTCTGAAAAGTCCTAGTATTCACTATTCTAGGAACGCAAACGAAAAACAGCAATGGAGTGCCGGACTTCTGAATGTCCAGTACCTTTTTAAATCCATGTAAAAGCAGACTATAATTAATTTGTAATATATGTAAACATTACAGAGCTTCCATGTCCATATTACCCTTAAACAACGACGTTACAACAACATAACCGAAATAGCTAATTGTATGGAGATATTTGGAGCGTCTTCAATGATTTATATGGATAAGTGTGGTTTTGTAATAGTGCATGTAGGGTGCACTTGTTTTACTGGTATGATCCACTATTGAGTAGCTTTATGTTAGTACCAGTTAAAAATTCATAACACGCAGATATTGATGATGATGAAAATATCCATAGATTTCTGAATGTCTGCTGTCTAGTACCTTTTGCTCCGTCTGTGGTTTTCTTATATACCTTCATGTTTCTCGCTCTCGCTCTGTCATCACTATATGTTGCAAGAGCATTCTCAACCTTGGGTTGTGTTGGAAAGCAACCGACTCCAACTGAGGTTGGTGGAGTTAGTAGGGGTTGCTTGGCCAACATAGCATTAACCGAAAATGAATAGTCGGTTATTCTTTAGTCAGTTAAACCCTATGTGGGGTGGCAATAAAAAAGGTGACCGTTGTTTTTTAGCTGGTTAAAATTTAGTTTGCTTAGGCGGTTAAGCCCCATATGGGGCAATGGTTAAAAGATAGACTGCTGTCCTTTAGTTGGCTGAGGGCAATGGTTATTTTTTTTACCATTGTTCTTCCCCTTCTACTCTCCTCTTCTTTTATGTAAGCATCTTTTTTATAATTATATAAAATTCTTCAATTTTCTTGCATTCCATAGTACAAAACAACACATAAGATCAATAATGTCAAATTAGCTGAAAGAATTAGTTTTGCAATTTCACTCTGATAACCATATTCCAAACCAGTTTTAATCGTAGCAAAATCCAAATTGCCATCAGTTTTACTGTAGTTTTAATTTATATCAACATCTGCAAAGTCGGAATGCCTACAATTCTCAATAGAATCTAAACCAGTATAAGAACTTCCAATATTCAAATTGCTCTTGACATGCATCTTTTCAGCAAAATTCCAGTTATGAATAAGAGTATATTTTTTCTAATAGCCAACAGCGAAGGCCGCCTCCTTATCCTGCTTAGAATTTAAATAGAAATTTAAATAATCAATTTGGATATAGCGAATGGGGAATCGAAGGAACACAGTTCGAAAATGTCGAAGCAGTAGAAGATGATAGCACGAATGCTGATACATTTTCAATACCATTTAGAAGAAAACAAACTTCTGGTTTATTTTACTCTAAGGATGATTGCAACCTAATGAAACACATTTAAAAGCCATAAGACGTATTCTAAGTAATGTAAAGCATACATCAGACTTTAGTTTATTTTATCCTAAGGATGATTCATTCGATTTAGTTTCTTACTGTGACACTGACTGCACAGGATGTAAATTCGATCGTAAAAGTACTAGTGGAACATGTCACTTCTTAGGACATTCACGGGTCTGATGGTTTAGTACAAAGCAAAATAATGTATCTCTGTCAACAAATGAAGCATAATATATCTCTGCTGCTTTGGCTTATTCACAAGTGATATATATGCAACAAACTCTAAATGATTTTGGATTAAAAATAAATAAATCACTGATATACTGCGATAATACGAGTGCTATAAATATTTCCAAAACTCCAACTCATCATTCAAGAACTAAACATATTGATATAAGACATCATTTTCTGAGAGATAACGTAAGTAAAGAGAAAATTTCACTTGAATTTATAGAAACAATAAACGAAAAGCGGATATATTAACAAAACCATTAAACGAAGCAACATTCACTAAATTTAGAAGAGAATTAGGCATATGTTCATTAAATGAGTTAGAATAATTAAATATACTATCATATATAAAAATAACATAAAAAATCAGAAAAATAAAATTTAAAACATAAGTATGTCGACATACATTTATGCATGTGTCGACATATAACTGCCAGAATTTTAAATTTAATTCCCACCAAAAGTTAGTTATATAAATTATTTAAACATTCTACTTCGACTTTTCTTCTTCATTTTCATTTATCTTCTCTTTAAAAACTCTAAATTAAAATATACAACGGCCTCCACTAATCTAAATGCCCAAATCAACTTTGAATCGCTCGCTGGACCATCCGAGGGTCCTTTTCAACGATCTACACTTCTCATGTCATCAAAATAGAAGAAAAGATGGAGTATGCTCTGCAAATGATGGCTTAAATACAAGTCCTTCAAATTAGAATGAGTCAAGAGCAAAATAAGCATGGGAAAGTAATGAGAAGTCTTCTTGAATTCATAATGGATAATCAGGCTAATCTGATTATCATCGACGATGATAATCAAGCCATTGAAGAGGAGGAAGAACCAAAGGAAGGACCAAAAGAGGAAGAAGAAATGATGGAGGAAGAAGAACATCAAGAGACTCAACAAACGATTACGGAAGATGACGATAAAGTTATGTAACGACCCGGGTTTTCGCGATCCCGGTTATCGACATAAACTCAATGTCGACTATCCAAACATCGGAAAAACCGGATAGTTAATGAAAGTAGTTAGAGGGTGAGAATAGATAAGATAGAAAATTAGAATAGAAGAAGGAGAAGAATAACATACAACATCAGAGTAACACGAATCTCACAGTGGAACAAACAAAATACAATAGATACATAACTTTGAAATAAAACCAGTATATGTATGTAGTAACATTATAAGAGTACAATACTTACTACACAAAGGAAATAACAATAGCTATATAATCCTGAAGCCTCCTGCTCCAAGCTCTACAAGTATATCTGTAAAATTCTGACTACTTGACTGCCCGTACAAATTTGGGCACCCAAGAGTTTAGGGTAAGACAAAACAAAATAGACTCCGGGTCAGTCATGGGACTGGTATGAGTAAAACAATTTAAAACAGTTTGAGAAAATAAATGATATCTCATAAGATCACGCCATATAACACGGAACGGGGTTTTTATCTTATGAGAATCCAAAACACTTGGTCCAACATTCAAAAATCCTTTTGAAAGAAACGATATCTTTATATCAAAATCCTTTTGATATTATAATAGTGTCTATCAACCACAACTAAATAATCATTTAGCAGAACGATTTCATCTCACGTTCCACATACATAATATATAATCAAAAACCGTAGGCGCTTATTGGTTAATGAATTCCAACTAGCAAGGTATGGGACCACCTTCCGATAGTGTATCTCTAGAGAGGAATACACCGAGTTCAAAAAGAACATCTTGTAACCCAGGCTAAACATGATCGGTCACTCATTTCGCTTGAGTGTACCGAATGTATTATCACCAACGGTTGGGATCAGCAACCTTTTCCCGAAATGGACAACATCGAAATAGATTATCGAAGTAAATGGAATTTCTCTAGATCAGGTGACAATACATCCTAATTGGAAGCTAACCACTTAGCAATGCGACCTACTCGATTTTATACCATTTCCTGGTTGTGAGGCTAGAGGCCACACTTATCTCTGACAGATCACACAATTATTCACTTTGAATGTCACATCGTCATACCCGCCAAACCACAAATTGATTTCTCCAAAAATACTTTGGGTATACAGCTAAGAAAAACAAATTCCTCCGCCACCAAACGTGAATACGTTTGAAGAGATCAACTTACGCGATCTATTAAATATACTCTGTCAGACATTCTTCCATACAGATCGTTCTGGGACTAGACAGACTGAGGTACTATTCTATAACAGGACAGCCCTTGCATAACCCCGTCTTCAATTATCTACATCATATTTGATCGCAACGCTAACGCCCATACAAAGTGGTTTTCAGATAATGAATCTGATCCCGGGCTCTCCGTATTGACGAATGGAAAAATGGTCAAGAACTTTGATAGTCGGTGATTTAACTATCAAAGAAAAACATGTGTCCAAACAACGATATTATTTCCAAATGGAAATTCTATCGATCAATCATCAATCAACATTTATTCATTTCCCCATTTCTCGTTTCCATATATTCATCAAATCCTTATTTTCTAATTTTAGAAAATATACGTTATTAACTTTGTAAAACGTTTCCATTTCTGATTCACGCATCACTATCTTCCCACCTCTATTGGTCTCTAACTGTAAACTAGTAAGAGATCAACTTCCCAAGCATAAACCCCGAAGGCCGAAACCAACATCAGATCGATACCACGAAAGCCATTCAACTCAACTAATTTCTAGTCGGTTTCTAATTCCTTTAAGTCTATTTTAAATCCCTATTTCAAAACCCAATTTCTTTTATAAAGTTTTTAATTTCAAATATTTACTTCAATCCATTATTCACATTGAATGGGAACAATATTTCTTTATATACTCCAAACAGTATGATTCCATATTTGAAAATAATATCCAAATTCCAAATTCTATTTAATCTATATTTATGGAATTATTTATACAAAATCCTATCTTTAACTTGTAACACTTAAATCTCATTTATAATTCCCTTTATATAATTCTTTTCATTTTATATAAATCCTTTTATATAATTCTATTCATTTTTATAAATCCTTTTATATAATTCTATTCATTTTATATAATAATATTTCATTTTCAATATTCACTTTGAAAATTTCCTTTTATACATTCCAGAAATACATATGGTATTTAAAATACCAAATAACATGACATGTGTCATCATAATCAATCACAGATTATATATCACATCATATATCACAATATAAGAAAACAAACAGTATTATAATATTGAGGAATCCAGTTGGATCCTTCCAACCTGTCTCCCTGCATCCACAAATGTTAAACACTACTAACAACATCGATTTCATTTCAATATGAAATATTCTGATACACAAAATCAATATTTGATTAACGATTTATATATATATCGTTATCTACAATTTCAACCAATAAATCGGCAATTCATCCAACAATCAAAACACAGCAATCAATCATCATTTGTTAACACTAGATTATATTTATAAAAATATAAACTGTACCGAGTTAGTGAGATTTACTCACATTGGACGATCATCGTTAAATAACGATAACTATCGGTTGATTCAAATCCGACAATTTATTTCGCTATAAATTGAAACGAGCTCCAATTCACTCCTGGTCAGCTCCATTGTGCAGTGTCCGTCCATAGGATCCCAGTGGATCCAGTTTCGCTGAATTTCGATAACGTATGATCAAGTTATATGATTTACAAGTTTGGTTGAATTTAAATTAAACATAACTATATATATTAATTAGATGGGCCTTCACCTTTATTTCAAGCCCACATCCCCCTTTCTTCCCCATCGATTTTTGAAACCCGCAAATGTCCTGTCTACTATCCCAAACCATTTCTGCTACTTCCCTTTGATTCTAATCCTCCGTTACTCCACGATGTTACAAACTGAAACTTTCGTTTTCCTCTACATCCAAATCTCGATCCACTCATCTCGTCTACTTCAAACTCGCATCAGCTATGGCCTTCGCGACCTTCAGCCTTTCCGTGTCCTCCTCACGACAGTCGCGACGTCGATCTTTCCCGAATCCATCCAAACTTCGCAAACTGATGCTAAATCACTCCCCAGTTCCAAAAACGACCTTCAATACATGCACTGGAGTTCCTATCTCTCTCTAGGATCAACCCTAGTTTCCCTGTATATAAAACATGCGAACTGTAGTGGTTTCGAATGTAACGAAACCTACACAGAAATGTAGAGGGACATGCCACAAATTCATTTATACATGTTTGGAGATTTATAGGATTAAATTCCTATTTCTTTTGATTTTCCTTTTTGATTTTCTTCTCACGGTTTTCGTAGAGGTAGCGGCGAAAAATAAAATTGACCAGAGAAGTGAATTGTTAGGGTTTAGGAATGTAAAGGGGTATAGATATAGGTAGGTTTTATTATTATTTTTATTGATTATTTTACTTGTTTTTAATCAACCGCTGCTTGTATTTGTCTTCTAAAAATTCCTATGGTCACACGTGATATCCAAAAATCACGAAAATGGACATGCAACTACAATTCGACATTATGGACCTAACGAAACTTGTTTCGTCTTATTCCGAGTCCATTTGCTCATACAACGTATTTTTAAAGGTCAAATTATCGACTATTTTTCACATTAAAATCCCGTATGGCCATATACGGACTTCAAAAATCACAAAAATTAAAATCTAACAATAATTTAATATTCCGGATCCAACAAAATTAGTTTCGTCGAAAACGGAGGTCATTTGCAAAACTAGCTATTTTTAAAGCTCTAAATAAACCCATATAAATATTAATATATTTAAATTTTTTTATTAGATAATAATAATTAAATATTATCATATATATATATATATTCACAGAGAATATAATCCGACTCCAAAATAAACATATCGGGATTTATAACTCAACAATTAAAAATCCCAGATTAAATCGATATTCAATTTATATTAAAAATCCATTTATAATATAAATAAACCGTTATAAATTATAAAGGAATTCCATAGTGACTTTTCGAAAATTTGATTTGGACACAACTCACAATCTACATGACGAAATCCTGATTTTTCTCTTCCATTAAAAAAATATTCTTCACCAGCTCCGAACGTTTTTTGTTTCATAGAAATCCGACTTAAAACGGATTATGTATATACGTTTAAAGTTCGAATCGCCAAATTACGAACTGCCGCGCCATTTAGAAAAAAATTATAATTATTTTATAATTAATATGTCCAACTATCGTTCAAATAATATATTCGTTATTCTAATTCAATTCTAAACTGAAATAAATATTATAAATGGTCCAGTTCACATAGTATTGTGAATTCAGTTATTCTCGACTATTTCAGCGTTATAATATATTATTATATTATAAATATTAATTAAATATTCATTATTATTTAATTAAATAACCATTTAAATATCTAAATCACTATTTAAATAGTTAAATAAATAAATTAATAATTATACCGTAAAAATACGGGACGTTACATTCTTCCCCCCTTAAAATAATTTCGTCCTCGAAATTGCTAAGGTAGAAAACAAACCTTATTGACTGGTTAGAACTTATTTGTTCACTTCTTAACTTCATTTTCAACTGAACCAATTTAATTTCAATTAAATATTTATTCATTCCTACTAACGAAAATTTTCAAAAATCCTGAAAATTTTCTAACACCTTAACTTTCCGAAAAATTTCGCTAGCACCTTCTTTGTACTAGTCAATAGCTCAAACTCTAACTCGCCTCTCTAGGCCTTCTTCAACCCAAAAGAAAATCAATAGCCAATCGGCTTGCCAATTCGGCTCGTCAAAATCTTAAACCCATATATAAATATAAACTGGTACCTTTTTGTCGGGCATATCAACATATCATTTCCATGTGTTACCAATTCGGTATATACCAATGTCATCCCAATTATTCGATTATACCCAAGCCGAATTCTGTTCTTAACTCAGATTCCATTTCTAATTTCAACTCTTAACTTACCAGTCCAATTTCATTTCGTATTGTCTCTAATCCAATCTAATTCGATATTTTCTATCTCAATTCATTTTCCACTTAACTAGTTTCAATTTAATTTTGATATCTATTTGCTTTTACAAATTCTAATTTAATTTTTTTTATTCAAACAATCTCACCCAAGGAATTTTCAAGCAGTTTAGCTTTTCTAAAACCAGATATCCCCGTTCAGTATTCATAACAACTTGATTTTCACAAAACAATTCAAAAACGAAATCTTTGGTAGTAATCCGTCACTTAGCAACTCAAAAATGAACACTAATGATGTCGCGATTCATCATCAGGGTTATTTCTCAGCCATCGAAGTGAGTTCAATACTATACCACTTTTAAAACCATTTCTAAATACTTCCATTTTGAAATACATTTCAGATATTATTCACAACGCCTGTAAACAATTTAAAATCTCCCAGGATTTTAAAAATTCTCATATATTTAATCCAAGTCCATTTACAAACACCTTTCCAACTTTCCAGGGTTGTTTTTTCAATTCTGATTTAAATTCAGATTTAATTCATCTGATTACATACATTACACTTCTATGAATTCTGATTGGTAATTTATATAACCATTTCAATTATAATCTTATCTGATTATAATAACAACCAACACATCCAATATTATAATATTTTCAATATATATATTTTCTTTATATCAAAATATATTTGGGCAAAATTATTTCATTACCCTCTTTTCAAAACACACTGTGTCGGTTCTTCGTATTCGAGTGCTTAGGAACTCCTACCGATAACAAGTTTTATAAAATCTACAAATACGTTCACTTGTATATATACACTCAAACTCAATCTAGGGCATTACTAACCCCATCTCTACCGAGTCACACCACATAGCCAAGGTAATTACTTAACCTTCAGCTCTGATACCACTGTAACGACCCGGGTTTTCGCGATCCTGGTTATCGATATAAACTCAATGTCGACTATCCAAGCATCGAAAATACCGGATGGTTAATGAAAGAAGTTAGAGGGTGAGAATAGATAAGATAGAAAATTAGAGTAGAAGAAGAACATACAACATCAGAGTAACATGAATCCCACAACAGAACAAACAAAATATAATAGATACATAATTTTGAAATATAACCAGTATATGTATATAGTAACATTATCAGAGTATAACACTTACTACACAACAGAAATAACAATAGCTATATAATCCTGAAGCCTCCTACTCCAAGCTCTCCAAGTATATCTGTAAAATCCTGACTACTTGACTGCCCTAATAAATTTGGGCACCCAAGAGTTTAGGGTAAAACAAAACAAAATGAACTCCGAGTCAGTCATGGGACTGGTATGAGTAAAACAATTTAAAACAGTTTGAGAAAATAAACGATATCTCATAAGACCACGCTGTATAACATGGAACGAGTTTTTCCCTTATGAGAATCCAAAACACTTGGTCCAACATTCAAAAATCCTTTTGAAAGAAACAATATCTTTATATCAAAATCCTTTTAATATTATAATAGTGTCTATCAACCACAACTAAATAATCATTTAGCAGAACGCTTTCATCTCACGTTCCACATACATAATATATAATCAAAAACCATAGGCGCTTATTGGTTAATTAATTCCAACTGGCAAGGTATAGGATCACCTTCCGATAGTGTATCTCTAGAGAGGAATACACCGAGTTCAACAAGAACATCTTGTAACCTAGGCTAAACAAGACTGGTCACCTATTTCGCTTGAGTGTACTGATTGTATTATCACCAACGGTTGGGTTCGGTAACCGTTTCCCGAAAGGGACAGCATCGAAATAGATTATAGAAGTAAATGGAATTTCTCTAGATCAAGTGACAATACACCCTAATTGGCAGCTAACCACTTAGCCATGCGACCTACCCGATTTTATACCATTTCCTGGTTGTGAGGCCAGAGGCCACGCTTATCTCTGATAGATCACACAGTTATTCACTTTGAATGTCACATCGTCATACCCGCCAAATCACAAATTGATTTCTCAAAAAATACTATGGGTATACAACTAAGAGAAACGAATTCCTACGTCACCAAACGTAAATACGTTTGAAGAGATCAACTTATGCGATCTATTAAATATACTCTGTCATACATTCTTCCATCTAGGTCGTCCTGGGATTGGATAGGCTGAAGTTACTATTCTATAAACAGGACAGCCCTTACATAACTCCGTCTTCAATTATCTTCATTATATTTGATTGCAATGCTAACGCCCATACAGAGTGGTTTTCAGATAATGAATCTGATCCCGGTCTCTCCGTATTGACGACAAAAAAATGGTCAAGAACTTTGATAGTCGGTGATTTAACGATCAAAGAAAAACATGTGTGCAAACAACGATATTATTTCCAGATGGAAATTCTGTCGATCAATCATCAATCAACATTAATTCATTTCCCCATTTCTCATTTCCATATATTCATCAAATCCTTATTTTCTAATTTTAGAAAATATACGTTATTAACTTTCGAAAACGTTTCCATTTCTGATTCATGCATCACTATCTTCCCACCTCTACCAGTCTCTAACTATAAACTACTAAGAGAACAACTTCCCAAGCATAAACCCCGAAGGCCGAAACCAACATCAGATCGATACCCCGAAAGCCATTCAACTCAACTAATTTTCAGTAAGTTTCTAATTTCTTTAAGTCTATTTTAAATTCCTATTTCAAAACCCAATTTCCTTTATAATGGTTTTAAATTCAAATATTTACTTTAATCCATTATTCACATAGAATGGGAACAATATTTCTTTATATACTCCAAACAATCTGATTCCATATTTGAAAATAATATCCAAATTCCAAATTCTATTTAATCTATATTTATAGAATTATTTATACAAAATCATGTCTTTAACTTCTAACACTTAAATCTCATTTATAATTCCCTTTATATAATTCTATTCATTTTATATAAATCATTTTATATATTTCTATTCATTTTATATAAATCATTTATATAATTCTATTCATTTTATATAAAAATATTTCATTTTCAATATTCACTTTAAAATTTTCCTTTTATACATTCCAGAAATTCATATGGTATTTAAAATACCAAATAACATGACCAGTTTCATCATAATCAATCGCAGATTATATATCACATCATATATCACAATATATGAAAACAAACAGTATTATAATCTTGAGGAATCCAGTTGGATCCCTCCAACCTGTCTACCTGCATCCACAGATGTTAAACACTACAAATAATATCGATTTCATTTCAATCTGAACTATTCTGATACACATAATCAATATTTGATTAACGATATATATATATATATATATATATATATATCGTTATCTATAGTTTCAACCAATAAATCAGCAATTCATCCAACACTTAACACACAGTAATCAATCATTATTTATAAACACTAGATTATATTTATAAAAATATAAACTGTACAGGGTTAGTGAGATTTACTCATGTTGGATGATCATCGTTAAATAACGATAACTGTCTGTTGGTTCAAATTCGACAATTTATTTCGCTATAAATTGAAACGAGCTCCAATTCACTCCTAGTCAGTTCCATTGTGTAGTGTCCATCCATACGATCACAACGAATCCAGTTTCGCTGAATTTCGATAACGTATGATCAAGTTATATGATTTACAAGTTTGGTTGAATTTAAATTAAACATAACTATATATATTAATTAGATGGGCCTTCACCTTTATTTCAATCCCACATCCCACCAATTCAAATCCAGCCCGCAACACCCTTCTTCCCCATCGATTTCTGAAACTCGCAAATGTCCTGTCTACTATCCCAAACCATTTCTGCTACTTCCCTTTGATTCTAACTCCTCCGCTACTCCACGATGTTACAAACTGAAACTGCCGTTTTCCTCTACATCCGAATCTCAATCCACTCATCTCGTATCAGCTATGGCCTTCGCGACCTTCAGCCTTTCCGCGTCCTCCTCACGGTAGTCGCTACATCGATCTTTCCCGAATCCATCTAAACTTCACAAACTGATGCTAAATCACTCCTTGGTTCCAAAAAAGACCTCATGCACTGGAGT
>JASFAX010006952.1:0-28903 GCA_030737875.1 Allium sativum | reverse complement strand
AAGAGTTCAAGATTAATGTAGTTATAGAGTTTAGATTATGTAAGACTCTAAATAGCACTCTAGGTTCAATATTTAAATTCTGATTTTCAAACTCTAATTCTCAAATTCTATTTTCTATCCTCAATTCTCTCTATACTATTTTTTATCTTTTTTATTTTTCTTTATCTTTGTTTTTCAAACTTAAGTTTTATATATTTATGTTTTTATACTTTATATTTATATTATTTAAAACCTTATAATTTTATAAATATGTTTAAATTGTTAAATTTATGTTTTCATATGTTTTTATACTTTATAATATTAATTTACAGTACTAGTTTTTTATTCAAGAATTTCTAGAATTATATTTAGTTCAAAACACTTGAAAATGTTTTAAAATTCAAAAATACAGAGTATGTCGACATGTAGAGAACACTATGTCGACATATAACCGTCAAAAATTCAAATTTGAAAGGAAGTGTCTTTTCACTATTCGAAACGTTTCAGAAACATTGCAACCTTTCACACACTATAAAAGGGCTTGAACTCGATTTTTTAAACATACCTTCTTCTCCACTTTCATTATCTTTCATTATATAATTATTCTTAACCATTTTTATTGTTTCTACACTTATACTCTACCGAATTCAATTCCATTTTGGTCAAACTTCTTCTTTCTACACACTCTTCTCATCTCTCTCTCAATCAAGTGCTATTGAAGAGTTATAGGGCTATTTGTAATGGCTTGGGTTGAGTAAAGTTGGAGTTGGTGTGTTCCTTGTAGCCATGAAACCAAAGAAGTAGGAATCGATGGTTGCCTTATAGCCGTGAAACAAAGGAAGTAGTAATTGGTGGTATCCCTTGTAGCCGTGAAATCAAGGAGGTTGCACTTCACTATTGGAATAGTAATAAAACTGTGCAATCCAGCATTGTGCGGGACTCGACGTAGTAGCAATCCGAACCAGTATAAAATCCAGTGTGTTCTTTCCTTTTCTGCATTTTATTTATGTTTATTTGTGAATGTGTGTTTGTGATTGTGTTTGTGGTGTTTGATTTATCCTATAGTTAACATAAGTTTTAGATTTTGTTAAATTCTCATAAACACTATTCACCCTCCTCTAGTGTTTGTTTTGCCTTAATGATCCTTTCTGCAATCCCTTACATGACATAGGATACTTCCCACTTAGTCCCCATATGTATCAGAGTCGGAAAGACCCACTTTAGGATAAGATCACCAACATCAAAGGTCTTGTGTCGAACCTTCTTATTATAATATCGAGCAACCCTCCTGTCGGTGTGCTTCGGCGCGCAAGTTAGCCTCTTCTCTTTCTTCATCAATCATATCCAACGAGTCTAAGAGAAGGGCTTTGTTCGACAAAGGGTCATAGTATGTGGTTCTGTGAGAAGGAACTTCAAGTCTGATGGGAATGACAACCTCAGATCCGTAAGACAAAGCGAAAGGAGTGTGTCCAGTACCAGTCTTCTGGGTGGTCCGGTATGCGCAAAGGGCTTGGGGAAGTTCGTCACCCATTTGCCGTTATTGACCTCCTCGACTTGTCCAATAGATTCCTGATTGGCAACCGCGATGTATTTCTTCTCGATGTGATATCTCTCATAGAATTCTATGAACTCGAGTTGTTGAACTGAGTCCCTCTATCCATGATAATGGTCTAAGTATCCCTTACCAACATATGATATTCCTCATGATGAAGTTAATGACTCGCTTCGTTATGATCATGGTCATCTGTTTGGCTTCAGGCCACCTAGTAAAATAATCTACTACCACGATTACATATCTTACCCACCTTTTGAAATGGGCAGGGTTCCAGTACTCCACATGGAGAATGGCCAAGGACTGACCATATGGGTGATCTCATGTAACATACTGACTTTCCCGTACCGTTTGAGTTGACAATCACAACTCACGTCCAATCTAAATTGCACAGAAAAGCAGATAGTTATTAGAAAGAATTTAGAGGGTGAGATAAGAAAAGAAAGAATTATTAGACTAGAAGAAGAGGAGGAACTAACACAACACAGATTCTCACATTGCAGCGGAACATAATATGATATAGAAGTAAATCTTTGCTGAGATCTTGAAATAAAACTTACAATCATTAAAGTACATCACACATCTGGACAGTTATAATAATTTATCATCATATACAATCACACAGCGGAAAATATAAAAGCATACGTCAAGACTCTTCCAACTTGTCTCTTCATAACAACCGATAACCTGAACCTGTACAACTCGGTCTAACCCGAGCTTTACAAACACTGGGCCAGTCCGGTGAACCAGAGTGAGAAAAGCACACCAAATTTTAAGGCATCACACAACTTGATTTTCACATTATAATCGTTTCAAAAGAAAAGGATAATCGTAAGATTGAATCCACACATAAACATGGACGGTTTTTACCTTATGATAACCCAAAATATTTTTGAAAACAATATTATGATAGTGTCTAAATATAACTAATTTACATCCAGCAGAACGCTTGCATCTCACGCTCCACATATATAGTATACAATCAAAACCGTGGGCACTTATTGGAGAATGGATTTCCAAGCAAGGTATGGGACCACCTTCCCGACAATGTACCTCTGGAGATGAATACATTGGGGTTCAACAAGAACATCTTGCAGCCCGGGCTAAACATGACCGGCCCCTCATTTTCTCTTGATAGTACCGAATATATCATTACCATGGTTGGGGCCAGCTAACCGAACCGATAGCATACATACATAAAATAAAAAGGGACAATTGAAAACCTTTAATTTCACCAGATCAGGTAATGATATACCTGTTTGATGGGTGCAACCGACATAGCCGTGCGACCTACCTGATTTTTGCCATTTCCAAGTTGATGAGGCTAGAGGTTAGGCTTTTCCTTTAGAACAACACATCTCCATCCACTTTGAATATCACATCGTCAAATCCATCAAATCACTAATTGGTGTCCACAAAAATACTCTGCAGCTAACAGAAGTACGTTTGTAAAAATCAATGTACATGCTTCTTAAGAAATACTCTGTCAGACATTCGTCCATACAAGTCATCCAGGAACAGGATAAACCGAAGGCACCCTCCTACCACATCCTAGGAATCACCCCATAGATTAGTAGTGAATAGTCCTTGCAATATGTAGATTCCACTCAGACAAAATCACAGTCAAATATATATCTCTAGGTATCAAACAGAGAAATTCAACCGTAGTTCCACCGCTCATGAAGATTTAATGTTTTCAATTGCTCTATCTCAATTAACATCTTCACATACTCGTATTTATTGGTCGGAATGGTTTCCGAATATAAATTCGATCCAGGTCTTTCCATATCAACACACGTTGGGTCTGATTTTAATAGTCGGTTATTTAACTATCAAAATAAAATAAAATAAAATAGATCTGTTAGTTTAGTACGCAGCGTCACTTGGTGTTTAAAAATAATATATTGGTTGTAATACCAAAAAAATATCTCAGGTTTAATATAGTTTTTTTCTCAAATCATTTTATTTTAATACTTCGGAAAATATCTTAAAATCATATTCAATTTTCTTTCAACTATCGTTTTCAAAATATCGCTAAAACATTATTTATTATTTGACATTTTGAAAATCAATCCTGTTTATCATTCTTTAAACAACCATTATGAAATCTCCTTTTCGTTTCGTTATTTGAACACCATAATTGTCACTTATCCTTTTAAAATAATCCGTTCTAAATTTCTTCTCTTTATTTTGAAAATATCATTATATTTTCACAAAATCTCCTTTTATTATTTCTTTAACATAGAAATATCATTTCATATTCTCGTTCCCTTATTAAATTCCTTCACTTTGGAATTCCAATATATGTATATTCCCCGCTTCTTCAAATGACGTTACATTATTATTTCACAAAATAATTCACTTCTAATATATCCATCATTATAACTAATATCATCCTCTGATAATCCTGAATTCGTTAAAGTTGGGGTATTTTAATTACCTCTCAGATCTTGATCAACAACATTCTTATCTTAGGATAAATACCAGTTGTTATTCATAAACTAATATTAATTCTAATACCAACCAATACCAGTTCACTATTTTATTCAAAATATGGTTTTATAAAACTTTCTTACTTTTGAAATCTCCCTTTTCAATATACTATTATTGCTAAATTCATTGATTTTGTAAATGATAAATAAAACATCAACCTTTAAACTTAAACTTCTTTAACCTATTTATTTTATTACCTAGATTCCTATTACAAATTGTATTACCAAAACTTTTTCTAAATTAAATTGCAAGAATACTTTTCCCTAAACCTTACAATTATTTCCTTTGGGAAAATCTTATTTCAAATCCCATCCATTTCACTTAATGTCATTATTAGGTAACGTTTACTTAAAATTAACACTTTAATTTCACATCTCTCTTTATAAACTTGTTTATACAACTTTGGTTTAATATAAAACCCTTTTTCATCTAGATTCTTTTACATAATCCAAACATTTATTTAAGCTTAGCGCATTCGCTTAGAATCGCTTTATAACTTCATTCACCAAATTCAGTTTAAATATAACCTGTTCATCAACTCACTTTAAATTTTAATTATGTTTCATTACTAACTTTGATTACTTTCTTAAATGAACTTCATTTAAGAAGTAGTCCTTAGAATTTTATTTTACTTTCCCATTAAATAGAATAAATGTTATATTTCTTTTTTTAAAATCTTATTAATTTAAACAACTGTTCACTAATCTATTTCAGATTAATCGGGACGAACTAACTTAATTTAATAATTAATTTCCGTTAAAACAGTTGACTTGGTCAACTCTAAAAATATACTTAACTCATCGATCAATTCTAACTCATCTTTACATTTAAATTAATAAATAAGATTATTAATGTAAATTATCCCATTTACTTCGATTATTATTATATAGATAATAATTGATTCATATAATCCCATTTTAATTATTAATTAAAAGCAATTAATCTCAATTATTAACCGTTACATTAATCCTTGTTCACCTACTTATCCATCTTATTAATATAAGAATTTGTTTTATAAATCATTTAACAGTTTAGATGAGGCACGTGCTTCGCACGCGGTATAATTTTGGTACAAAAATAGTGATTGATGGTTTTAACAATCAATATATATGTGGTTGGTTTATTTCTTTTTTATAAACTTCATTTTAAACAATATATTTAAAATCTGTATTCGGTTATAAAGTAAATTTTATAACTTCATTTCTAACGATTCACCTAACAGTAAATCAATCTTTATAAAACGATTATAATTTAGGCCATCTACTACCGACTTCTCAACTAATATTTCTCATTAGTTAATATCAAGGGTACAACAATAATCAACCCATCATCCAATTAGGTTGGTTAAACAGTGGATGTGGTATAACATGAAAATAAAAAATAAATCTGAGGAATCCGATTAGATCCCCCAACCTGTTCTTCCCTGTATCAAACTAGATTATCTCAAAGAAAATTATTAAATTCAATTTAACTGATAATTTCTATAACAATAAATGACGACTATTTAATATCATCCAATTAATTTAACCCAACAAACAATTCAAACAATTCAATGAATTTAACACGTTTATTTTATAAACGTGACCAACAAGGTAAGTTACCTCTATTGGATTTAATCGTTACTAATAAAAATTTCATTTAAATTAAAAAACCATTTAGTATAAATAATATATATATATATATATTTAATATTTAGCAAACAACCAAACAATCATCAATCAGTCAATAAATAGCAAGCATATCACACAAATTTTAAAACCCGACTTATATAAAATACAAATGGGACAACTGAGTGAGTTTAACTCACCTTGATCTGATTTGTGGTTTAAACCGTTCGTTTTAGTTGAATTAAACAAGCGTTTAATTACTAAAAATTATAGCTGGTTCCAGTTGTGTCCAGCTTTGTTCCATGATGTAGTACCCGTCAATACGACCCCAATGGTTTATGGTTTGTCCGATTCTGTTAAGATACGTAATAGCTATTAATGTTTAAATATTAATGGTCTTTACAAAAACTAATTAACTCTAACTATAATTATATTTAAAAAAAACTAATTACATTTAAATTTTATAAAGGTCGACTCTTGGTTTCATCAACATCCCTTCACCCATCGTCCGTCCATGTTTCAAATATCACCCACATGACTGAACAATTATATGATTTAGTTAATAACAATTTACCCTATAATAATTCCTTAATTAACTCTTTATTTCCCAATTTAATCTATGTAATTACTTCTTACTGTACAAATCGAATGCCCATTTCAACAGACCCGACTTCCCCTTTTATTTTCCAAAATAGGAACAGCTCTTCCCCATTTAAACAACCGCCGCCACCTCCTGTCAACGCCGGACACCACCACACCCTGACCGCCGTGACCGCTAGCCTCCTTACTCCAATCCCCGACCGGTATCAGCCCCTCCAGTGGCCTGTAGCTGCCACTCCCCATCAAAACACGGAAACAATACATTTTCGTTCATCCCCCTTCTGTCAGCACCACATTCCACCAACGATCACCACACCACCGCCTTTCTAATTACCCAAACTTCCTCCACAATTGCCCTTCAGGCACCTCCGCCCCTCGACATTCCCATTGGCCAGAAAATGAAGAAACCCGAACAGTATAACCAAAAAAAATCCAGATCTAAAACTGACCGCCGCCGCCAGTCTACACCACCTAGGATCACCGCGCCTCCATCGTTAGATCCGCCGAACTTCACACTCCAACTACGTAGTTGATCGCCAAGCCTAAAGCTTGACAGTTAGGGGGAAATTTGTTAGTTAGTGGAATGGAGTTTTCACGGTTTCCATTCTTTTCGTGCTGAGAAAATGAACAAGGGAGAATGCGTAGACAAATATATAGATTGGAGGAGTAATAGGATAAGAACACTGTCCCTTTCATTCAGTACAATAGCCTTGCGTGGATCAAGAATAGGGTAACTGGTGTAAGCATGTATGGCTGGTTTTGGCAATACAAAGCATAGCTAGCTGAAGAAACAAAGCAGCGTAGGGTGTAGTTGATTTCCTTCAGCATGAAGTAATTTGAGTGGAAAACTAATATTGGTTTGGCTTGAGTTTTATTTGGCAAGTTTATAGCATGCAGATGTTCAGTACAGGGTAGGCTGATACATTTTTGTCATCTGGTTTAAGTAGTACATCTGAATTTTGTACTATCTAGAATATGGTAGCATGTTTTTGAAGTGGTTTAGCATGTGAATGGGGACAAGAGTATGTGCGGTCTTCATTGGGATTTATAAGGTTGCAATTATTTAGGGTAGGTAATATCTAGGAAACTTAGCATCAAAGTAACAACCTTGAATATTTTTGTACATTTTATTCTGATTTGTTTGGGTACGTTTGTTTATAACGGTTAATTTTGTTTTACCGTTATTTACGTAACACGTTAAATATACGCACCGCCTTCCACGAACTCCAACCGTAACGAAAATGAATGTACTGCTATGTTATACCATTTTGGACCTAATGAAATTAATTTCGCTGGATTCCGACTCCGTTTGCACAACATCGGTATTTTAATTTTAATATATTCCATCGGTTCACATTTAAATTTCTTCTACCAACAAAACAAGTCCGATTGGCCCCAAACTGGAAAACTAGTAATAATTAACCATACATATTCCAATAAAGTTCGTTTCTTCACAAACGGAGGTTGTTTGGAAAAAAAAGATTTTTAACACATATAGTATTATAAATTAAATCCAAAACAATTAATTAAATAAATATAAATTATTTATTATGAACAAATATATCCAAATAAAGCAATATCTCACTTCAAATTAAACAAATATAGGATTACAACTCGATGTTAATATTTCTAAGTTAATATAGAAATTCCTTTTAAATAAATTAAGTAAACGATATAATTTATAAACGATTTCCATAACGACTATTTTAAAATTTGATTTGGCCATAATTAACAATTTATAATGCAAATCCAGATTTTTCTCTTTCATACAAAAACTATAATCAACAAGATTCCAACGCTTCTTGTTTCATAGAATTTCGACTTATAACGGATCAAGTATACTCAATTAAAGTTCAAAACTTAATATTACGAATTACCAAGCCATTTCAAGCTTGTTTTAAGTTAATATATAAATTTAACGATCAAAGTTCATTTTAAATAAATGAATTCAATATTAAAATTCAAATTAAATATTTAAAATAATATAACAAATTAAATATTTGACCACCAGAAATACGGGACATTACAATCTTCCCCCCTTAAATGAATTTTGTCCCCGAAATTATCAAGGTAAGAAAGATGTAACAAACCCCCTAATTTCCAAAATCCAATTTACTATAAATCAAAAACCCATTTAATATCGCTAGTATATATTTTCAAAAATATCAAAAAAATATAACACTTTAAATTCTCCGAAAAATTTGGTAGAAAATCCCCTGTACGGAGTGGCATCTACGATATCATAGGAAAAAATAATATATATATATACATTGACCCACCCAGTAGGAAAACAAAATTCAGAACCCCAAACTTTGTACTTTTGCGTCGGCGTACCTTTTACGAGCATTGTCGAGCATACTTACTCAATATATTATGATCTATTCAACCAAAATCAATCCTCAGGTCTTCTGGCACTTGTACTTAACTAAGTTCAACATGTAAGTGGCAATGAAATCTCAAATAACACTTCATTAATTAATAGGTATAAGTATCCATATTTCAAAAAATAACTGAAAGATCATTCATTTGCACATACAGGGTTAAATTGTAACAACCCGGAATTTCTAAACCAATTTAAATTTTTTATTTTAGCTATTTTAATGGATTTTGAAAATTTAAAATGATTTATTTTAAATAATAACGATTTAAAATTTACTTAAATCGAAGTTAGAACATATAAATTTATTTTAATTATAAAACGAGCCTGAAATGACGCGGTAGTTTGAAAATTCGATTTCTAATTTCAAATAAATTTACAGAATTCAATATAAGTCAGAATTGGATGAAATAAGAAATATTTGAATTGGTTTAATTATATCTTTCCAACGAATGTGAAAAATTCAAATTTCATAATATAAATTGAAAGTTATGTCCAGTCGAAATTTAGAATGGTCGCTATGGAATTTATATTTTTTTAATATAATATATACCCTTAAAAATAGCCATTTTTCAGATGACCTCCATTTTAAACGAAACCACTTTTGTTGGATCCAGAATGTCAAATTATTGTTAGGTTTCAGATTTCATATTTTTTGGAATTAATATGTTAGCGTGGTAAATTTAAACGTGTTTTGTCAATTCAGTTTAAATTTAATTGACTGGAAAAGTTCCATTTTTCAGACGGCCTCCAAATTCGACAAAATTAGTTTTGTTAGGACCGTATCGTCAAAACATAGCTGGATTTATTTTTTTGGAATTTTTGGAGTCAGTATGTGTCCCGGGTAAATTAAAATGTACGTTGAATAAAATTTTAACGTTATATTAATTTATATTTTACTTTAAAGAAAAAATGATCGAAACAGTCGAGTTGGCTTATGGGACATATCCCATTGTGTCCGGAATGGGGGTATTTGGCTAGCGACAATAGTTACTGGGTTCGAGTTGGAGTTCAAATGAGAAACTAACTTTTTGGAATTTAACGTAATAATATAAAATATAATATAAATATATATTTTGTCTAACCCTAACTCCATTCAGAAAACCCGCCATTCTTTTCAAGAAAACGAAAAAAAAATCAAAGTCTGCTGCCGTTCAGCCCCACCGCGTCGCCGCCCGTCCCCTATCGTCGCACCGACCGTCGGATCTCCCCAGCCGCTGACGCCGCCACCCCTTCCTCTTCCTCCCTTCTTCAAACGCCCGCAGCTAAAACCGCAACCCCCAGTCCACTGTGGGACCTCTGCCAACCACCAGAAGGCCTCCCCCACCTGCAGACATCCGGCGCCGCCATCCCTCAACCCCACTCCGGCTGTGGGTCCCCCAATTTCCAATAACCCGTTTTCTATAAAATCTAGTATTTACAAATAAGGCCCTATTCGTATTTCCTCAATAAGTCCCAAACCGCGCACTTCTAGACAAAACTCCAAAATGAAAAAATGGAAGATCATGATTGTCTCTTCGATTTGAGTATATGGCACTCGAAGTTTAGAGTTCGGAGCTATCTAGATAATGCATCCAAAGTTAGCAGTCCAAATACCGTCTTTGGTTTAGGAGGTACATGGAGGCTAGGGCAAACGGAGCTGGCCCAGCAAACACTCCCACTCCTCCTCCCGTACCTGAGGTTCCTCCATCTCCTCCTCCTCAGCATCCACAAGCGGATTTCGCGAAGATTTGCAAAGACTTTAAGGCGATGGGTGGCAAGAATTTTGTTGGGATAGAGACTTTTGTTGAGGCAAGAAACTGGTTAAGGGAAACTGAAGACCTTTTTGCTATCTTTGATGTAGAAGATCGTAGGAAAGTACTGTTGGCAGTGTGGCTATTGAAAGAGGAAGCTGCTTATTGGTGGGAAGTCACCAACGCTACTAGGCCTATAGAGACTTGGGCCGACTTTAGGATGAGGTTTGGCCTTAAGTTTCTATCATCTACTGAAGAGAATCTGCAAATGGAGAGCTTTATATCTTTGAAGCAAGGGGACATGACCGTGAGGGAGTATGTGAATAAGTTTAAACAGCTTGCTCGATTCGGTTTAGACCTGGTTAACACACCTCAGAAGAAGGCTCTACGCTTTGCTCGAGGATTGAATGAACCATTGCAAGGTTTGGCCATGTCTCATATACCCATGGGGGCCACTTTTGAGAGCTTAGTGGATATGGCCTTGCTTCAAGGAGATGATAAGAATGGCAAGAAAGAAGTTAAGCTTAATGAGACTCAAACCAAGAAGGCGGACTCCAAGTGGGGAGGCAACCAGAACAACCAGAGCAACCAGAACAACAAGAACAACAAGGGTAACAAGGACAACAACAACAAGGCAAGAGAGACAAGGAAGTGCAACTTCTGTGGGATCACCGGACACATAGCCAAAGATTGTAGGAAGAAGAAGAGGAAGTTGGGAGAATGCTTTCATTGCGGAGAGTCTGGACACTACAGTAAGGATTTCCCAAAGAAGCAAGTGCAGGGGCAAGGACAGACTCAGTGGGCAGGACCTTCTGGAGGGCAGATGCATGCTCTCAACACTACTCCAGCTCCGGGCCGAGGTAGCATTTCTGTAGAAAGCCTTGTTTACATTTCTGGTTTTCCTGTTCGAACTTTATTTGATTCTGGCTCATCGCATACCTTTATTTCTTCTGACATTGTTGAAAGTTTGCACCTAAGTACTAGTCTATTTGAGGATCCCGTTAGTGTTTCAAATCCAATTGGGGGTTCCGCCCATCTATCTATGATTTGTATGGATTTGAGGATTTCTATCTTGACCGTAGAATCACATGTAATGCTTATGTTCTCGGGTTCATGGGATACGGGTTGATTTTGGGCATGGATTGGTTGTCCAGTTATGGAGCCATTCTCGATTGTGAGCATAGGGTAGTGAGGCTTATGACTCGCCTTGGCAATACCCTAGAGATTTCTTGTAACCCTATGGATCCCGTCATGTTATGTTATCTTGAATCCCTCGACTCGTCTATTGACAATCTTCAATCTGTGAGGGTGGTCCGAAAATATCCTGATGTCTTTGATGAGGTGTAGGGGTTACCCCCTAAACGCGAGATAGACTTCCATATTTATCTTGTTGATAATGCCAAGCCAGTTTCATTGCCTGTTAGGCACATGGCCCCGCGAGAAAGAAGAAAGCTTAGCAAGCAAGTCAAGGAGTTGCTTGAGAAAAATTTCAATAGGCAAAGCATTTCTGAATGGGGTGCTCCTATGGTATTCGCTAGTAAGGCGGATGGTTCGCTTCGTCTATGTGTTGATTATCGTGAGTTAAACAAGCCGACAAAGAAGAATAGGCACCCGTTACCGAGGATTGATGATCTCTTTGACCAGCTTGTAGGTGCTTCTGTTTTCTCTCAACTCGATCTAGCCACCGGATTTCATCAGCTTAGAGTGGCTGAGGATAGTATTGACAAGACTGCGTTTAGGACTCCAGATGGATTCTTTGAATGGCTCGTCATGTCGTTCGGTTTGACTAATGCACCCGCATACTTTGTTGATTTGATGAGTAGGGTGTTTAGGGAGTTCCTTAACAAGTTTGTGGTTGTCTTCGTGGATGATATTCCGATCTTCTCTAAGGACGAGGAAGAGCATGCTACACATCTCAAGGAGGTTATGGATACGCTTAGAGCTCATCAGTTAAAAGCCAAGTTCTCCAAATGCCATTTTTGGAGAAGGGAAGTTCGGTTCCTTGGGCATATAGTTTCTAAGCAGGGCATAGTTGTGGATCCCACTAAAGTAGCGGCGGTACAAGACTGGAAAGTTCCGAAGAATGCAACTAAAGTGAGAAGCTTTCTCGGTCTGGCAGGATTTTATAGGAAGTTCATTAAGGACTTCGCTAAGATTTCATCCCCTCTTACTAATTTAACGAAGAAGAACTTAGTCTTTGCGTGGGACATAAAGTGTGAGCTTGCTTTTCAAAGGTTCAAGAAAGCTCTCACCACAGCTCCAGTTCTAGCATTACCTGATGGAGGGAAGTTGTTTACCGTGTACACCGATGCACGTGGCCCGGGATTAGGCGTTGTCCTGATGCAAGAAGGGAGAGTGATATGCTTTGGGGGTAGGCAACTCAAAGTTCATGAGAAGAACTATCCCACTCATGATTTGGAGTTGGTGGCGATCGGCTTTGCACTCAAATCTTGGCGCCATTATCTTCTAGGTGAAAGGTTTGAGTTATATACTGATCACAAGTCGCTCAAGTACCACTTCTCGCAGAAAGATTTGAATCTAAGGCAGTAGAGGTGGATGGAATTCTTGGCATCATATGACTTCGATATAGCTTATACCCCTGGCAAGGGTAATGTTGTGGCGAATGCGCTAAGTTGAAGAAGGTTGACTTTGAGTCCCTTGTTTGTTGAGATGAAGAGCCTAGAGTTCTTGGCAACCTTTGATTTTACACCTGCTGTTGAGTCGATGACTGGTTCATTAGCATCCCTTGAGCTTAGACCTACACTTCTTGATAAAGTTGGGACTTCACAGAGGGAAGACCCGCAGATAGTCGAGATCATGGACAAGTTGATTCGTGGTGAGACGTAAAGTCACCTCGCTAGATATACTATTGATGACAAGGGGTGGCTAAGGCATGATGGAAGACTATGTGTCCCACAAGTGGGAGACTTAGTAAGTAAAGTTCTTGAGGAGGCGCATCACTCGAGGATGACCATACATCCCAGAAGCGATAAGATGTACCGAGATATGAAGCATATTTTCTTTTAGGATGGGATGAAAAAGGATGTTGCAGAGTTTGTTTCTATATGCATTGTTTGCCAACAAGTAAAGGCCGAGTCGAAGAAGCCCGGTGGGCTACTGCATCCATTGAAGGTCCCGCAATGGAAGTGGGAAAGTATCTCTAAGGATTTTGTGGATGGATTGCCGAGATCAAGGAAGGGGAATACTAGCATATGGGTCATAGTGGATAGACTCACGAAGAGCGCTCACTTCATTCCAGTGAAGAGCAAGAGGACCGCATCATGGCTAGCATCTATTTATCTTCGAGAGATTGTGTGATTGCATGGAGTTCCTTCTAGCATAGTTAGTGATCGTAACCCAATCTTCACTAGCCAATTTTGGAATAGTTTGCAAGAAGCGATGGGTACGTGATTGAATCTAAGTACAGCCTATCACCCACAGACGGATGGTCAGACCTAAAGGGTGAATAGGGTACTAGAAGATCTGTTGAGGCTATGCATTCTTGACTTTGGTGGCACTTGGGAAGACCACCTTCCTGTCGTAGAGTTTGCTTATAATAACAGCTACCAAGCAAGCATAGGGATGGCACCATTCGAAGCTTTGTATGGGAGGCCGTGCAAGTCGCCAACATGTTGGTGGGAGACGACGGATAAGCTTATACTTGGGCCCGACATGATAAGGGACACATCCGAGAAGGTTGAGTTGATTCGAAGACGGATGAAAACGGCCCAAGACAGACAGAAATCCTATGCAGACAAGCGAAGGACAGACTTAGAGTTTGAAGTTGGAAATATGGTCTTTGTGAAGGTTTCCCCCTTGAGAAATGTGGTTCGTTTTGGAGCAGTTGGAAAGCTAGCACCAAGGTTCGTAGGACCCTTCCCTATCATCGAGAAGATTGGGCAAATGGATTATAGGGTTGAATTGCCCGAGAAGCTGGCTGGAGTGCACAATGTCTTTCATGTCTCGCATCTCCGAAAATGCCTACATGAATCAACCGAAGTAGTTGAGCCTAGCATTCTTGAAGACATGGAGGTAGAGAAAGAGGCAACCCTGAGGCGAGCTCCGATTCGTATCTTGGGAACGGAGATCAAGAAGCTGAGGAATCGAGAAGTCAAGTTAGTAAAGGTTCAGTGGAGTGAAGCCGATGAAGATGCAACTTGGGAAACCGAGGAGAAGATGCGTGGGCTTTACCCACTTCTTTTTGAGGCTACATTCTCAATCTCTTTTCCTAGTTAGCATATATTTCTTTTGCTATCCATGTTTATCTTGTTATTTTGTTAATCTTGTCATGAGAACCTTAGGTAGAAACCATTTGGATGAAACATGCATTCGGAACATGTTATGCTTGATGGTTGCAAATGGTTGCAAATGGTTGCAAGTGTTTGCAAGTGGTTACTCGTGGATGCATGATACACGTTAGGCACTAAGATCGGCTCACACACTTTCATATTGCATATGCATGAGTGTTTATGCTTATTTATGGATGAAACTTGTTATGTTATCACGTGGATGTTGCATATGAATGAATGATATGTGCACTCATGTAGAGATTATAAATTATGTTAGGAATTTGCATACATTTGGACACATTTCACTAACATATTCTGCATTAAGGAGGTTTACTGAGTCAGTAACCGCATGATTTTCGCATTAGATAGGTGCATATACACACACTTTTGCATATGTTCATATAGTATTAGAAATCTTTTAAGGACAATAATTACTTGTGGATGATGTTTTGAGTAGATGGATGATGGATGGTAGGATACGTTCTTCCTAACTTGGAGATTTCGGGGACGAAATCCTTTAAGGTGGGTAGAATGTAACAACCCGAATTTTTATAACATGTTAAAACAAGAAATCAGGGCAGAATTAAATTATAAGTTAAGAATCAATGGGAACGGATTACGCCATTGCGTTCATCTCGAAATTAAGCTTGAAAACGAGTCCGAAATTTCGTAAATCGGAGTCCGTATGACCAAGATATGGCCCATAGAAGATTTCAGAAAATTCAAAATTCAGCCCGAAATTCAAATTCAGCCCCAAACAAACTGGGTGGGAAAATTTCCCGCCCAGCCCCAGGTCGACTGGGGAGTCGACCTGCCCAGCCCCAGGTCGACTGCCCAACCGAATTGGGTGTCGACCTGGGGGTCGACTTCCCTGGTCGGCCATGTTGGCTTGGTGCACCTGTTTTCTCCTTTGGGTCTGTTCAGTTGGCCTGTGACGGGATTTGAGGGTTCATATCTAAACTAGGGTTAATCCTATGGGCTAAACTTGTCTCAACTCCTATAAAAACACCCTAAGACCTAGCCTAAACCACCATAAATCATCCTAACAACTAAGTGCTGCCAAAATGCTCCTAATCATGGCCTCCATCTTCATCTTGAGAGCTTGAGAGTTCTAAACTAGAGCTAAGGCAAAAGGAGCAATCTTTCTCCATCAAATCAAAGGATCTACTTATTTCTCAAGGCTTCTAGTGTTGCTACATCATTCCTAGAGCTTCTACAACGTCTCTATCTTGTTCTATTTTGTTCTAGTTCTCATATCCACGATTTGTAAGCCCCACTCTACTCTTAGATTTAAACTATGAAATTAATATGAACATGTAGCAAGTTGAAATGGGATTCTTGTGTAATACTTGTCTTTGGTCTATCATTGTATGCATAGATCCATTCATGACTCTTTTGATCTATGATTGTGGAAATATCATGAACCTAGTACCGTTCATCTTGATTTTTGGGTAGAAAGCTATGAGCTTTATTTGGGGATTATGCATAATGCAACATAGAACCCCTCATAACCTTGATGTTAACTTGCCTATGATGTTGAACTACATGCTAGTCACAAGTTTATCACTCTATGTAACCTATGACCATGTTATCACCCTATTTGCTAAGTTTGATGTCATACATGTTTTGAGGCCAATAATCCTATGTGCTAGTCGTGATGAACACCTTTGCCTCAAATATCATCATGTTTTACTTATGATCAACTTTACCACCTTATGCCCATCTTTGTCATATTGTTATGTTCCCCTTCTTGATCTATTTGTATTGATGCGAATTTACGTGCGATGGGAATACGTTATGGGTAGTTAGGCGAACTTGAAATGACATGAAAAACATGACTTGAAATGTGACATGAAAATTGATTATGCTTGAAAACTTGAATGTGGTCATGACATGTAGAAAACCATAAAGTGGCCAACTCGAGGTTGGGTTGAGTTTGTAGCGTAAATCTGCCCGGAACCGCCTGGCAAATCCAGTGGCTACAAACAATAGGACCCAATGTGAGTAGTTGGTCATATCGCGCTTGAAAATCCGAGGTTAGACTAGGTTGTGGTGTAAATCTGCCCGGACCCGCCCGACACATCCAGTAACCACAACAAAGTCTAATGTGAGAGGTTGGGCGCATTAAGTTAATTAATGCCACATGATAAGGTTTAAGTCATGAACCACTTGGATACACTTAACCAACTTGATACATGATTGATAGGGTTAACCACACTTAACCCGTTAGAAACCCTAGTTACGTGGTCCTTTTCAGCAGTAACCCTCTTGGATGTATCACGATACCCTAAGGACTAGGCTAGGGCACGATTACTGGGCTGATTGTAAGCGACCAGAAAGACGGCTGAGTAGGTGCGCCAGTGTTGGTTCAGGCGGGCTATGGTCGTGCACATAGTCCGGAGTTGAAAAAAAACAGACATGGGCACCAGTAGGTTTAGACTGTGCGTGCTAGATTTGTGTCAGTGGTTGGCACCCTAGGTTTTGATACACCCTAGGGTGGACCTAGCACAGTTGACTACATTCCGCGATTGGGCCGTATGACATCGACACTCGACGAGTTAGGCTTATAGGGAGCCGATCGACTAGATCGTATAGTTGGACCTTGACTTGGGTCATCTCATGATATTGGGCCAAGGGATCATTTCTGGTTTATATTTGACATGGGTTATAATACTAGTACTATTGGTGCAAAACTAAACCTTGTATATGCGATGCCACACTTGATCTACCTTGTTATCTATTTTATCATGCCAGTTAGTTACCATCTTTATGTTTCATCTCAGTTTCTCATGTTTAGTTAAATTCATTAGTTTTTATACTAATAGTAGGTAGGGCTTACCAGTCTTTAGGACTGACCCTTTTTCTTTCGCCTGTTTTCTTTCGTCCCCCCCCCCCCCCCCCGGTTCTCAGGGAGGGAACACTAGTGCTTAGCTTGGACATTTGGCTTGCTTTCTTTACAGCTCATGTACGGTTTGGACTTGATCTTGCTATGGCTTCACCACATCTATTTTGGGGATAGTTTACTTTATTTTATTTTCAGTTTATGTTTTCTAGACTTGTGGTAGTTGGAAAATGATGACTAAGTATTTTGATGTAAGTTGACTTTGGTTTTGAAATGGTTAACTATGGTTTTTAAATTTCTACTGCTGCTTTACTTATTTATTTATCTATGTTCTGTCTTGTGATATCTCTGTGCATGTTTACCTAGACAACACCCCTCCAAAGCTAGTACAATCACTCGTGAGTGGCCCTGGCGGAGGTGGGGTGTTACAGTTCTTAAACCCCATTGAGAAAAGAATAAATCTTTTAATTATGATTATGAAGCTTTCCGATTATATTTATTAATTGGAAGTAAATAGAAGATGATTTTGGGTTCGTTGTGAACTATATTTTAGATGACATTTGTTCTTAAACCAAATTATCATTGAAGATATGATTTGGAATTTATAATCATTATAATAAGATTTAATGGAAATTTTCCAAAGTAAAGTTTCCAATTTAACAAAAGAAATTGGAATTGAATGGAATTCGATTTGGTAATAAACGAGATGAGCTTCTGTGAATGAAGACTGTTACTATATATGGAATTTAAAAGGCTTTGCCATTATTCCATTTATATTATTAGTCTGATACGGAAATTTATATCGATTATATATATATATATATATTAATCTGATTTCCGTGAAGATTCCATTTTGATGAAAGATGATTTTGGGGTTTATCGTGAACCATGTTTTTAAATGGCATTAGTTCTTTAACCCGCTTAAAGAAAGGATAAAATTTCCTAAAGTTGAATACCATAAGGTAATGATTTTTGATATTAAAACCAGGCTAGAGTTTTAATGAATCTTTAATTAGATGGAAATGGGGTAATTAAATTTATCAAATTCAAGAAATGATCAAGAATGGAGTACCACCGGTTTTACTCAAGGCGGTAGTTTAATCTTTAATTAGATTTGAACGAGAAATGCTCATTAAATTTATTGATAACTCCGCGGCTATTAGATATGGAGTACTACCAGTTTTGCTCTGTGGGATGAATAGGTTGGGATTGGGAATAATAAATAATGATTACTTCGGTAAGGTTCGCTAATCTCGACTAGTTAATAAACCCTAATTTGGTTTAGAATTGATAAAGGATAAAATAAAATCTTTTGAAATTGATATCCAAAGGAAGATTAAAGAATAAATTGAAAAGAATTTATCATTGATAAAATTAATGGGAACCTTTCCCTAAAAATGTGAATATTTGAATAAAAGAATATTCTGAATTGGAATGAGGCGTATGATGTGTTTTTATAGCACTTGATTGTTGATTATAAGATACACCAATTATTCAGAAAGACCAGGTTTAACTGAATAATTAATATGATGACTAAAAGTCGACGATGAAGACGGTGGTTGAAAACCTGAGTTCTTCACATTATTTGGATGATTACTAATGTCTTGATTGTGCTATACACCCAAGACAAGGTAATAAGTGGTGATTGTCCAGACGTACTTAGATATCGACCGGATGTGCGAGGGCCTCTCTTTTGTATTGGACATATGTGATGAGGAATAAGGTGCCTCCGGTTTCGTTTAGACCTAGAATGGACTTGTAAGTGGATGTGTGTATGATTTTGGATTTCATTCTGTGTTGATTGATTTCTATTAAATATATATATGTTTGGTGGTGGAGAATTTATTCTCTTCCTTCACACCCTTCTCTGAGACGTACGAGCTTAGAGGTTATATATAGATAGACATCAGTTTCATGGTGTTGATTGTCTGTGTGGCATGCTGAGATACAATTGATCAAGGCTTTTGTTGAAAAGCAGAGTCTTTTGGTTGATGATCAAAGCATGACTTTATTTATCATAGCTTTGGGTATAGCGTTAATTCACGAGCCTCACACCTCGGTATGAGTCAAAAATAGGATCGTGACTGCGGGGAGTGCACGACATTACTTTCTAGCTAGAAGTGGTGTCATGGTATGGAGCCCAAACATTTTTACTTATGTGGATGATGGATGGCGAGGCACCTCAGATATTGAGTCACTTCGGGGCTCAGAAATAGGTCCGATAGGACCCGGAAATGTGTGTTCAGGAATAATTAATCCACTAAAGTATGTGTCAACCGACCCTAAAGATCCAAGGATTCGCCATTGTCCGAATCCTGAGGCATTTGCTAGAGTGTCTCGAATCGGAGGATCTATCCTCACCTTGAATCATAGATGGAAATCCAATTTCCAATACAACATTTTTCGGTTTTAATTGTAAAACTACTATGGCGACATGACATATGGTACCCATGGCGTCTATGATTGGTACATTTATATTCGCCACTATGCACTTATAGTAATATCAAAATGATTTGTTTTAAATGTACCAAGCATGTTTCGCTATCATAACGGAAAACTCTATCCTCCGGTTGGCGTTGCATTGTGTGATGGAACCTGAGTCTTATAATAGCTTCATTTTTTCAAAAAGCATTGCGTTGTTTTAAGTTCTAAAATAGTATTCATGTGGAGTAAATCCGTTTCGTGATATACGGTGTGGTCCCATGATTTTCCAACTTTTAAAATAAAGATTTAATAACTGTTTTAGTTCTCACACCAGTCCCATGACTGACTCGAAGTTTATTGTTTTAACTTAAACTCTGGGTGCCTATATTTTCCACACGGGTAGCTAGTAGTTTTGGTTTTTGCAGATATTTCTTTTTCCAGGATCCTGCACTACAACTAATACGTTCATTGACAGCATTGAAAAAATGCTATTATATAATTTTATAGCGTATTGAAGAAAGCTGTCTATCGACATGTTATTATAGATCATGGGAATATCACAATACTTTGAAAACGCTGTAGAAAAAGTACATACTATAAGCATTTTAGTTGGTGTTGTTGTTATGTTTGTACATCGTTTTAACGTTGTCATTACAGCGTTTTGTGTTGTTGTGTTTGCATAGCAAACACAAATTATTCCTTCTTCATCACATATATAACAACGTTTGATATGGGTTAGAAACGTTGTTATAGTTTTCATACCATAGCGTTTTTATGAATATATAACAACATTTTAAAACGGCTATAACCATTGTCATCGTCCATATATTATAGCGTTTTCAACATATTTAACAGCATTTCGTAAAGTCCAGGAATGTTATGACTATCCATATAGTACAGCATTTTCTAACATAAATTACAGAATTTATTTCTAGTTAGAAAAGTTGTTACTCTCTACATATCACAGCATATATATCACAACATTTTTTTATCATCTGCAAACGTTGTTCTTTCCTTCATGCCGCAACGTTTATTCAAAATATATCAAAGCGTTTCTGTAGAATTGTTGAGGTACATCTATCGGCATTTATCATTTTTACACAAGGAAGTTCAAAATCATCACGAAATTCAAACAACACAGAAGAATTATAAAACTTTATCACATAAGTTATAATAATTCCATGTGCCAAATACATAATAGTTGGACATAACGTTTTGTAATTTATGTTACCGTCTAACTTGTTTTTTCAAAAGATGCTTACTGATAAAAAAGAAAAATATAAACCGTTCAAAGTCCAAGCCCGTGTGCTCCAAAGTTGAATTTCCTTCATACATCAAACATCAACGCCTGATTTGGTATTAAGAAAATACAAAACTACTTTTGTTGTATGTGTATGACAATGAGAAATTGCTAACAACTGAACTAAAAAGTACGGCTAAACATGGCAATGTGAAAAGAAAATGAGGTCAAGTGTGATCAAGTCATCTTGCTGTTGGACTCGATATAAATATAAAATTTCTATTATTGGCTTGTTTGACTTGTTGCAGTGCTTAAACTACTTGACAGCGTTGGCATGGTTCAGTTTCATGCACAGGCAACATATATCTTTCCAACCAGCATCCTAAACTTCGCAATATTTCTTGTGTCAACAAATATGCGTACGGCTCAGTAAAATCAAATTGCAAGAAAGAAGAATTGTATAAGATCAAAATGTTTGAGCACATCTAGGTCACCGTATCTTCTATTTTTTTCAGTTTTATCTACCTAAATGAAATTTAAATTATAATTCAGTTTTAAAAGGTGAAAAGGGAAATCATACTTGAAGTAAAATTCAACCAAAACAATCATAATATTGAGTATTTCCATCATTCATACCGACGATAATTAAAGAGGAGTATAAGTCATTATTACTTAAAGACGATTCTACGGCAACATTTGCAGAAGGCCAAGCTATAGTAGAACCAATTGCATCTTCAATAAACTCAAAATCAGATGTAGGTCTCCATAAAGGTGCATTTGGAACTTTAACACTATCAACCCAAAATTTAACGGTACCTTCTCCCAAACGAACAAAATGGACCATCGCCTATGGGTCGATCGAAGACACGCATCCTTCAGCAAAAACTTCTTTCTCTCCATGAACACTAATCAACTTGCATTTAATGTTTGACTTGAAACTAGTGGTCTATCATGCAATATTCGAAATAGTTTAAATATGTTTTCTATAAAGCAGCAGTGATTATAATAATAAAATAGTGTCAAGGTATATGCACGTTTTTATAAATTAAATACATTACACATTACCACTGAATGTGATACCATATTTGACGTATTAGGAGATTTTGTAGCATTAATACCCTCAAGAACGACATTTTTTTGAGGCCAAGCTACTTTGTACCCAATAGCTTCTCCAACATATGTCATACCAAATGGTGCTCTCCATAAGAATGCATTTGAAGTTTTTTGGCACATCAATCAAAACAACCACATCAGACTATTCAAGTGGAATATTATCCACGAGATGATTTGGATTAGTAGAGTACAACCACCCTTTGGCAACCAATTTTTTTTCTAACCCAATCATACAACTTGCGTTCTTATTTATTGATGTAGTTTTACTCTAGTAAAAAAAAGATTATCAGGTTCTTATATTAAATCATAGAGCAAATGAGCGCATAAAGAATTGAGTATATCACATTTTCATCATTTTCAGAGACTATCGTAGTGTGGAGTACAACTCTGTCAGATGGTTGTGCTACTATCTCATCCTTAGCTTCTCCAATTTGTGATATCATCCTAAGAGTAGACCTCCATAAATAAGCATCCAATTTCTTTGGGATTTCTATCAAAATTTTCATGACATTTGGTCCAAGTAGAATATTGTATAAAACCTCTTTAGGGTCATTTGAAAGAACGCTTGCTTCAGCGACTATTTCGTCCATCCCAGTCCAATCCAACAAGTTACATCTGACATTCGGTTGGTCATACTTACTCTACATTTAAAATGGTGCTCTCAATAAGAATGCATCTGATTTTTTTGGCACATCAATCAAAACAAGCACACCAGACTGTTCAAGTGGAATATTATCCACGAGATGATTTGGATTAGTAGAGTACAACCAACCTTTGGCAACCAGTTTTTTGTTTCCAACCCAATCATACAACTTGCATTCTTATTTCTTGATGTAGTTTTACTCTCATAAAAGAAGATTATCAGGTTCTTATATTAAATCATAGAGCTAATGAGTGCACAAAGAATTGAGTATACCACATTTTCATCATTTTCAGAGACTATCGTAGTGTGGAGTACAACTCTGTCAGTTGGCTGTGCTACTATCTCATCCTTAGCTTCTCCAATTTGTGATATCATCCTAAGAGTAGACCTCCATAAATAAGCATCCAATTTCTTTGGGATTTCTATCAAAATTTTCATGACATTTGGTACAAATAGAATATTGTATAAAAGCACTTTAGGGTCATTTGAAAGAACGCTTCCTTCAGCGACTATTTCATCCATCCCAGTCCAATCCAACAAATTACATATGACATTCGGTTGGTCATACTTACTCTACATTTAGTCAAAGTCATTTATATTATATATTAAATCAAAATAAATTCCATTGTTATGGAAACAATAATATAAATCATTTGTACCACTTGAGATGGTCTCTCATCTCTACTCCTTCCTTTAACCTAATAAACAATTATGCAAGTAATTATTAATTGGTGGTGATCGTGATGCAATTATGTAAACAATTACGCAAATTAAGGGGACATCTCACAAAAAATAAAAAACCAGACGTCTGAATCAATAATCGAGAAGTCTGAAAATCGACAAAGTTAAAATAAAAAAAATAAAAATAAAATCAAACGTCTGAAAAAATTAGTAGATGTTTGAAAATAAACATGGGTTTAAAAATCAACCAAAACAGACGTCTGATACTATTCACAAACGTCTGAAAACTTCCTTGGGTTGAAAAAACCCTAATCAAACGTCTGTTTTTCAAACCAGAGGTCTGATTTACAAAATGTCAGTTAATTCTGCATAAAACTAACCGCAACCTTCTATTCCTCACTCTTCCATTTCACCGATCTAATCAAAACTTCTGTAACCCTAAAATCCCAAATCCAGTTCAAATCAAGTCCAAATCATAGGTCCTAAAAAAAGTTCATCAAAAGGAAAGAGGGCAGATGAAGAATCATCAAATCCTCCACAAACTACTGAAGAAACACCACGACTAGTTTTGCAATCACTAATCAACAGATGGATTAACAAAGCACCCTTAGCAATAGAAAGATATGGATTGATGTAGAATAAAACCCTACATACGGGTCCATTCTACAGACTCATTGATTTTCCGATGTATGATTTACATAGCTTATGCCAGGATGCTAGTCTGGTAACACTGCTCTCATTCCCTTCTAATCACTTTCACATTGACCAGCTATCCATATTTCTATTATGTGTGAACTTAGATAGTACAGGTTTTTGGAATCCTCAAGTAGAAAAAGATTGGATTTGGTCAAGTGTTAGCGGGGTTACTGTAAGATTCACAACTAAGGACATATGAGATATATTGCAATGTTCTACAACCGGGACAAATATTAACAATATTCCCGATATGCGTTTTAAGCCACGGGATAACATTGCTCATCAAATTTGGGAAGATAATATGCCTTAGTTTTATACTAAATACTTAAGACCAAAAGCGAGATTTCTTACCCTAGTTCTTATAAATACAGTGTTTCCTCGGCTTGGAAGCCATGAAAAAATAATTGATCTACAGCATAGGGCCTTATATGCTATATTTGGTGGTATTCAAGTTAATTAGGCTCAATTTAGCTTTGATGAACTAAAGGAATTTTGTAGTAGGTCTCGACGAACAATTATCTATGCTCCGTTTATTATGAGATTATTAAAGGCAAAAGAGGTTCCGACTTATTTATCAACATTTGAGGAAATTTTGGTTAAGAAAGCTGGTAAAAAATTCTTCTCCTTGATGCATCTCCCGAAAGAACCACCATCATTTTGCATTTTGGACGAATGGAGAGATTAACGTCAAGGTAAACAAGTTCCGCCGCAATAGCATCCTCAAGAGCATATTCAGGATATGCCAGAATCTTCTGCCCAACAAGCTTTTCAATATCGAACTTTTGAAGGTATGACTTCTACCACGGCACAAATTCTTCCAAACGAATCATTTCGTCAACTCGTCATTCATAATCAACTAAAATAGTATCAAAATCAAGTTGCCTTGGGGAATCGTATTGCGAATATGGAACTTACACTTGCGTCTCGTCTCGAAACGGTTGAGAATACAATGAGTGCGACAACACGGTCTCTCACTGAAATTTTACAATGTACTCGACCACGGACTCCGCTATCTCCACCATCTGTAAACTTTCAGTACATATTCTAAAGAAAAAGAAGATTCAAATAAATCTGGGGACAAGCAGGAGAAACTGGAAGAAAATGAGGGGGAAGGCAACCCAAAAGAAGCGAGCATCGAACCTAAGAAATCCGATGACAAGGAGGAGATAGAGGATGAAAAAGAGGGAGAAGGCGACCCAAAAGAAGCAGTCATCGAACCTAAAGAAAAAGAAGATGCAAAGATATCCGATGACAAGGAGGAGAGAGAGGAAGAAAAAGAGGGGGAAGGTGAACCAAAAGAAGCGAGCATCGAACCTGAGGAAAAAAAGATTCAAAGAAATCTGATGACAAGGTGGACATAGGGGTAGATAAAGAGGGGGATAGCGACTCAACAAAAGCAAGAGTCGAACCTAAAGACGCCAATGCTTAATTTACAATTTATGAAAAATTATCTTTGTATTAAACTTTATTTTTGACATGGTTGTGTTTTGATTGTGACTTTGATGTGTGCTATGCTTGTGATAACTAGATGATGTTAGTTTGATGTGTTTTGATTATGACTTTAATGTTTGTGTTTTGATTGTGAATTTGACATATGTTAGCTTGTGATAACTTGATGATAGTGCCATATCCGTATCCGTATCCAGAATCATTTTCGGATAGCGGATAATCCGCTTAATTTTCGGATATCGGATATCCATATCCCCTTAATTTTTGGATACGGATGGATATCGAAATGTAATGATTTTGTGACATGCACAGCTGATTTTGATGTGTCAGACGTCCAGATATATTGCCAGACGTCTAATATCAGAACCAGAAAACCATCTGAATGATAATAAGACATCTAATATTTTACCCAGACGTCTGGATTTCATCTCTATCTAAAATATTATTTCTGAAGAAGTATTCAGACATCTGGAATTTTAATCCAGACGTCTGAAATTTCTCTCAGCCTAAAAAAATTGTAAATGAAGCAGAAGTCAAATGTTTGGATTACATCTCGGCCTAAAATATTATGCATGAAGAATCATTCAGATGTTTGGATATTTTATCCAGACATCTGGATATTTTCTCGGCCTAAAATAATGTCTACAGAAGCATTGAATATCATAACGAACTCAACGATATATTGGACAAATTGATATACATGTAGAACATAGCAATATATTGGACAAATTGATATACATTTAGAATACAATGATATATTGGACAATTTGATCAAATATCAAAACAAATAATATATTGGACACAGTGATATATGATGGCAGTGTATCCCCTTTAAAATGTTAAGTAGTGCTGCCACAAAGTTTATTTGTAGAACCACGTAGATGAGATATTTTGTATCTTTAAAGTACTAAGTACCCCCTCTACATGGATGTAAAAATAACCACATGACAGTACTAATGTTAACCAAGGCGACATGGCTTCAATTAACCAAGGCAACATGGCTTGCTCCTAATAGATGCGAGCATGACATCACTGCTTCATGACTGACATGGTAATAAGGCTTGTGTAGGAGGAAAAAAGTAACTTAATGATAGTAGGACTGTATCTTTAAGTTACTATGAGTGTGGTCTATAATAATATTTTGAAGTATGGTGAAGACAAGAAGTAACTCTACTAATAAGTTTTAGATACGGGATGAAAGAGCCAGCTCATTTCTGATAAGGAACAACATGTACATGTAGCTCATTTTAATAAGTTCTAGATGAGCAGATATGTGTATATACACATATTGAGTGATCTTTTATGAACAAGGTCCAACTTTTTATGTTTTGGCATATAGCCATGATTTATTGATTCACCTTTCAAGCATACCACACCATAGAAACCATGTGTACATGCAGCAGTGTCAAGCCTGTACATGCAGCAGTGTCCATCTTGAATTTATTTTATCTTTGGATTCGTCTTTTGGTTTTGCGAAAAGTGAAGTATGAAACTGCTGCATGTACTCAATCTTTATTTTATCTTTGGATTTATATGAGAACTAGAATTTTATTATGAATTATTTATGTAGTCATTACTCAACAAAGAGTTTATTCAATGATTTACTGCAATTCTAGACTCATAAAATGCAAATAACTAATTTCTACGTACAAGTTATAACTCATTGCCGTTCGTTTTAGCAATACCTGGTTTCGTGATACTAGCATTTGAACCATCTTCTCCAAATCCGCAACTCTGTTTTGTACTTGCATTATTTGTTTTTGATTAGCTTGTGACAAAACAAACTTGGTATGGGTCATACCTCTTCTCATTCCTCTTAATTGTCCTGGACTATCGTTTTCCAGCACTGCTGAAAGAGCATCTTCTCTCACAGAAGTTGTCGTGGTAGCTTATGATTCAGCGTTAAACTTTTTACCTTCTCATGTAAAGGACAACATACATTGTAACTTTCATCATCATCACATTCTAAAATCATTTGTAATATGTTAATTTAAAATTAAATCACATACAATAGTTTCTTCAACAACCGAGCTCTTAGGCTCACCGTTTTTTTGAGTGTGAGATTTAATCCGAACATCAGATTGACCGACAGAAGAGGGTTCTGGACACTCATTTTTCTTTGATAATAAAAATTGGAATAGAATAATTTATCATAACTCTATAAATGGCATGACAAGATCACAACATTAAAATTATTTCTAACAAAATCGAAAGCTAAGCATGCCATTCCTTTATGGCTGCATGTATGTGGCATCTGTTTGCGTCTGATGGCTTTGAATGTTTCACTTTGTTGTTGAAATAAAAAATTAAAATATACTGACTGGTTAATTCACATTTACGAAGATGAACATTTATACATAATTTACCTTAAACTTTGGACTAGTTATCAAGTTGATAAAATCATTCCACTCCGTCTTAGTTTTGATATTATTCGGTTTCATTTGAAGTCTTTCCTCCTCGGACTTTGCTTTGACCAATTTGTTAACTAACGTGCATTTTGAACACCTAAAAATACACCCCAGTTGCCGAAATATGGGGACCTTTTTCCATTCCTCATTCAGCATAAATCTAACCTGTAATTAAAAAAAAGGAAAATTTGCATTCAGCGCTCTTTGGAGAACTTATAACGGATATAAATTGCTCCTCATTTGGGTATAAACTTCAGTGGCCTTCTAAAATTAACTTCAATGGTCAAAAGTCAAAATTTTCCTTTGAAATTAACTTCAATAGCATCCTCTTATTGTCAACCGCCTCCTACTAGTAAGTTTGTCTAACTTTGTTGTATAAATTTTGTATATGTATGTTTAAAATTAGAATTGTGAGTTATTCATATTTAGTTGTGTATTTGTTGATTGAATGATGTACTAATGCATGTATCTTAACTATTTACAGACTATAAGCAGACAAAGCTTGACCAAGCTGAAGAATTTACTCAGTGATCCAATAGGTGGTGCATTTTAGGTCGCGGACCTAATCGGACTTTCATGCTTTAATAGCTTTATTCAAGGGACAAATTTTGCTTCACTTAACGTAATGAAATTTGTAACTACTTGCAGTTCAACAATTTATTTTGAAGCAACTTTTACTATCTTTGAAGCAAACTGTGTAGTGTAGATAATATACAGTTGTGTTGCTGTAGGGAAGTGTTTTTTTTTTGAAGTTATCTCTTTTTCTTTTGCTGCAGT